>JAQFVV010000096.1:4610564-4868064 GCA_028023455.1 Epiperipatus broadwayi
CTGATATCTCTGTAGGACAATAAATAAAACAAGATAGCATCATCGGTGTGCATAAAGAATATCAATATCACTGGTATATGCAAAAAATATAAACGAAGAGAATTTTATCATTGATACAGATAGTAGCCTTCAATTTCTAGTTTTGAATAGACAAGAAGCTAATTTCTATGATGACAAATGCATATCCACCTTCTAGAAATGATTTATTTTGTATCTTTTTCTTATAGACATCTTGGAATTTGTTAACTTTTGGGGTACAAGATAAAAATGAAGAATTCTTATGTTAGTACTTTAAGTTCTGAAACTATGGATTATCTCAGGTAAAAAGTATTATATATGGTTTGAATAAGAATTTTGTGAGAAATACAAATAAATTATCGATGAAGATGTAATTTAAACTTAATTAATGATAAATTAGAACTTATGAACGAACAATAAAGTAATAATTATTTCAGATGTTGAAGTTTCTTTTTTTTTAATGGTAATTACTATTTGTCTTAGCCTGATTGTTTTCCTTGGTTTTTTTAGTTTCTAACAATGTAAAGTTTTTTGATCTAACATTATTAAAACTGAAGTTATTGTGAAAATTGTGTCCCAAGTCAGTTTTTTAAAAATTCAATATGATGTCAAGGACTTTAAAATAGTTAAATATCATTTCCACTATAGAAATAATTTAAAATATTGTTCTCAATTATTAAAACATAATACTTTTCACAGTTAACTTCTTGTTGAAAGTATATAAATTTCACCTGCTCTTTTTTAATTATTAAAGTTTCTTTTTTAACAGGACACTCTTAATTATAACTTCTTTAAACTTAAATCATAGATGTTAATTTTTTTTTTAATACCCAACTTAAAATAATATCGTTCTCAATTATATATATCTCACTTTTTTAAAAAATGTCATTTTAAGGAATTACTTAAAATTACTCAGCAGCTATGCTTCATATGTATATTAATTTGTGTTTTTCTGAATATAGATACATTAGCATATGTATAATTAATTCTTCAGCTGAGGTTCTCTTGGTAAGTATCATCATCAATAAAGATATAATCAGCAAACTGTCTAGGATTTGACAGACTTCAGACCAGCAAGCTCTTTTTGTCCACATTTGTGCAAGCTAACTGATCCATTGGAAGTTGATCCTGGCTAGATATGGATCAAAACTCCTCTGTAGTGAACTATAGTGCAGCTGTTGGGCTTGTCCCTTTGCTTTCCTTTAGATCTTCATGGGATCTCTCTCTGACCAGATCTGGACTATTGTTAGCCAACTTTTCTGGCCAGCTATAATTACTTCCAACTACCAACTACTGCAGCTAACTGCTTCTCAAAACAATTACTACTCTTCAATCTTTTTATTAATTCTTTTTATATTAGCTAGATTCAGTGACAAAAATACATTAATTAAAAACTGTTTTTCTTATATCTCTAATTCCTTTGAAAGCAACTGATTTTTTTTCAATAATACGATCTACAAAAATTTCTAGATAGATAGAGAAATGTATATAAGCAATAATTAAAAGATTTCAAAGAAAGATCATAGAAATTTTTACAATTATCAGTAGGCATTTTATTATAAAACATGCTTGTTTTTAATTTCAAAATCAGAATAAAAATATTTATTAGACCTTTTTAAATGTTTAATTTATAATAAAATTTTATTTTAAATCCAAAATTATTTAATTCTTTACTATGATTTTATTTATTCCAGATAAATGAAGAAAATATCTATAATATTTTTATCTGTTTATTTCTACTTTTCCTTTCAACTTTATATATTGTGACAGTCAGTCTTAAATGACTGGCACAAAGATGGCTGCAAGCATAGTTGCAGCCTGAATAAACATATATATATATATAAAAGAAATAATAAAAGGTTGGTCTGTGCAAGTATATTTTCACTTCGTTTGCGCATGAAATATATTTTAAATTAAAAAAGATAAATGGTGACGATACATTTTAAATGTACAATCCTATACATTTAAAGTGAAATGCATTTTTTTTTGTGTACAATCCTATACATTTAAAGTGAAATGCATTTTTTTTTTGTTTTAATAAATGTATCATTTTTGATATAGTGGAAGGGATATAAAATTATACTGGGAAAGTTAAATGTAAACAACCCAGCAACTAAATATATTTTCTTTTTAAATTATCAAATTTTGATGTATGTTTTTATTTTTGGATTATGTGTTGAAAATAAATTTATGTCCAAAATTTTTAAAAAAATAATGTTAACCTTGTTATAACGCGTAATCTTTATAAAATTTTTGTTTTCTTTGTTAATTATGGTTTTAATGACCGCAGGCAAGTCAGTGATTTCTCTCTTTTGTTATAGTATTTTTAGAAAAAATTGTAAAGGCACGTGGCTTGACACCTGCAAATTAAAAATTAATTAAAACATGGGATAGGAATGTGAATCACTAATGGTTTAAAAGAAAATTCTTAGGGATAGGAATGTGAATCACTAATGGTTTAAAAGAAAATTCTTAAACAGATTTAAAAAGATAACAAATGTTTGGATAGAACAAATGTACTTTAATTAAACTAATTTAAAAAATCGAAAACAGCAATAGTTTGTAGAGGGGACCCTGTAATGAGGGAGATATATGTGATGATCAGGTGATATAGGGGATTATTATTGTTGATTCATTCGTTCAGTTCAGCAGATTGAATTGAGTTGAGTTGAAAGACAGTGAGTTCAACGTGTGCAGTAAAAAACTGATTGACTTATTTTCGCCGATGGTCGGTTAACAAAGAATATATAATTGACAATAAAAATTCAAAGTCAGTGCAAGCTGTAAATATGCTTAATCCAAAGAAATAAAAAAAAGAAAACCTGTAAATAGAAATCTAGAGAGGAATCGGGAATGTGACCAGAAAAAGTTTGCAGAAAGAAATAGATTCTTTATGCTGCTGAAAAAAATAGATTCGATAAAAAGATATCGCAAGTTATTGAAAGAATTAATATAATTTCAACGAGACATACAACCTTAACATGGATCCATTTGAAGCAGAAATCAAAGACGTCTAACCACAGCCAAATCACTTATATCCAAAGTGCAGCACAAACATAGAAAGAATGAAATCAAGAATGAATAATATTGCCCCAGTGAACATAGAGTAGAGAACCCACTTTAGTGCATTCGCACTGCTCAAGATCTATGTAACCACCAAGTTATGTGACTCTCCGTCCATTCAAAAATGTAGCTGCTTACGAACTATTATGCCTGCCATCCATAGAAGAGACCCCTTCAGTTGCCTGCTCAAGATGTATATATCTCCTTCAGAAGTCCTCAGCCCGAAAGAAAATGAAGTCTATGGGAAGTAAAACCCCTTATATTTCTAAATATAACTTTTTTTTGTGTGTGATTTAAATATTTTCATGAATGATTTGTTTTTCTTTTTATTGTTACAACTATTATCAGAAAGTGAAAATTTACGTAACATTTTATAGGTATTTGACCAATGATTTTTCTTCTATTATTATTAATTCTATGCATGATTCAATAGATTTTATTACCCAGATCAATTTTAGTATATTATGAATGTTTTAGATTAATGATTTAAGGGAGGTAGATTACTCGTAAAGTTAGATACACACAAGTGGGAGGCATTAGCCTGTTGGCCCATTTTAGTTATATTTTATTACATAAATATCCGCTATCAGGATAAATGTACAGTCAATAACTGTTCTTTCTTTAAAAATGTATCGTACAAAGAAACAGGTCATTAAATCTACCTTCCCATATAGTTGAAAGACTATGGAATACGTGCATTCATTTATAAATAACCCTGTCTTTTTAATCCGCCACGTGCAGGATTCAATATGTTATTACTTCCCGCAAATTCATTCTGATCCGCTACGTGCATGATAATAGTAATAGTAAAAAAAAATAAGGGAATAAATAAGTCTATTAGTTCCTTGTTTGGATGATCCGCTACGGGCAGGGTCGATTGAGGAACTCTCTTATTCAAATATAAATTGCGGTTGAATAATAACACCAAATAATAAATCTTTATTAAATTAAAAAAAAAGACAGAGGGTTATTTAATGAAATACGTATCTACCATGGATCGTATATATATTGCAATCACATATAGAATATATCTTATAAAATGCTATAGAGTGTGCAAGCGAAGATGAAACTAAAACCATCCTATCCCAGGGGGTAAATATTTAATGATTTTAAATTGGGGTTTTTGATTAAAATTTCATAGTGTGTTTCGTATTTATATATTTCTGCTGTTATTTATTTGTAATATTATAAAATTAATGGCTAAATAAATGCGGAGATAAAATATTAAAATTTCAATGTCGTGCTGTGTAATTAGTTAAGATTTTATTGTTTATCCTTTTTTATTAGATAAGCAACAAACCAATTTCCTGAGATAAAGAGTAGATGAGCTAGCCTGGAATTAATCTTTATCGGGACATAGAGTAATTCGTTAGAATATCCATCTTTCTAGTGATGTATTAAGTAAAGCATCTGTATTATTGATTTTATTAAGTCAAAAAGGGACTAACCCTTATCTAAATTCTGCAGTCATATCCCTCTGGGGAGGGATCAATCTTTTCTCAGAGGTGGCGCATAAAGATCTTGGTGAACCAGATCTTTCAAAGGTATGAGTGTAATAATTTACTTTTATGATGCAATTCTAGAAAATAATAAATGATGGTGTCTAACTGAATACCTACAATCGTTGCTCTGTTACATAACATGCATTTCCATGCTCAATGTGTATAGATATACATAAGAGGAGTAAACGGACCGGTACAATATATTTGTGCATTCATATTATGTGCTATGTAACACACGTTACAATATATTATATTTGCCAGGAACAAATTGCATCGGTAGAATATTTTTGTTAACTAATACTTAATATTAATGGTAGTAACAAAAATTAACATATACACGGAATGTCTGGAATTTTACAATTTTCTTAAGAGTTAAGAAGACTTATTAAAACAAATTTCGCCAACAGAAAAATATCAATAAATTATTTTTATTTGTTAAATATTAATTATAAGTTTTTTCTGTTTTCATGTTATATCGTTGTCATTATTTATTTTATGTAAAATATATTATTAATAAACAACTGTGGTGTGTGTTTTTGTTATAAAAATGCATTTTAAAAATGTATCATTTTAGATTCAAAAATTTCCCAATCTGGATACACATATTTATGGTTACTTTATGTATTGAAAGCCAGAAACTGATTTGGAAATGTTAATTGTGCTGCCATTTGCTAACCACTGATTACTCAAGTTTAAAATAGAGCATTAAAGTAGAGAAAAAAATACTCTTGTTATTCTACATATATTTAATAAACTAACATTAAAGGTATAAACTAAATTATTTTACTCCAAAATTCAAAATAAATAATATAACAGTCAATTTTGAGAAAAAGAATTCAAAATTTATTTATTCCCTTGATACAAACACTAAACCTATATTTAGCATCTCTTAAACATATTGCAGTCTATAATTCACTACTTTATAAAAACATAATAATTGCATTAAAAGATCAATTAAAAAAAGACACCACATAAACAAATTCAACATAAAAAAAAACAAGTACTAACATAGCATACAAACATATACAATACAAGGATGCCTTTCTGAAAATTAATTTCTTGTGGATTTATTGTCAACAATTATTTTCTTATGGATTATGATTTACTTTTTATACTGTTATACTTGTTAAATCCTTCCATGTATTCAATCCATGGATTGTTTTTGTATGTTAAATCTTACTATATATTCAATTCATGAATTGGTTTTGTAATTTAATTTCTTACAGAATGCTTGTATCAATTATACATATTGAATATATGTTTTTTAATCAGTGGACAAAAATTTGGAATATTTTCAGATTCATTTTCATATTTTTAAATATATTATTTACTTAGTTTTTTATTTTTTATGAAAAACATGAAACATTAGTTTTTCCTTTAATCACTGCTATGTGATTGGTGATTCCAACCTATGAATAGACAACAGATTCCATTAGCATCAAGTGATTTATAAAAAGGTTGGCAAGATGAAACAATGCATGCCCAAATCTCAATTATACCTTACAAAGTATTCCAACAATTCAAACATTATGTAAAACTGCTTGAAAAGAAAGTTAATTTAAGAATATCATCAAAACAAAAATAATTAAATTTATTAAAGGATTTATTACTACATTCTAAAATTTTTATAATTATAAAAAAAAAAAATTTATAACTTTTAAAAATTATAGATAATTAAACACTTATTTTACTGTAGACAAAATTACTGCTTATTAATTTCCTCATTCTTCTTTTTCTACAATGTTAATCAACTTTGAACTTTATAAAAAATTTAAAAAAAATAAGACTTCCTTCTTTACTTTTGTTAATTATATCATATTAATCCTAGGATATCAACTAATTTTTTAACTTTTAATTAAACAATTTAAACTACAAGGTTTCAAATAATATATTCTTTACAAAAATGGTTCAAATACTATAAGATCATTCAAAGAAAAATGGGCCAAAAAAGTCAACTAAAAGAAAAAATATATATTATTGATTTATAAATTGCGCTTTACATAAAAAAGTGAAGCTTAGTATTATTAGAAAAATAATTATACAGCTTAGGGCTTTCGGAGAACTTAGGTCTCCATATTCATAGCTTATCTTGGGAGTGTCATCTTTCATTGAGGTTTTAAACGAAGCTTACTGCTGAAACGGTCAGTTTCATCCATCTGCCCGTTTCACTTATTTTACCCACACCTCTATCCATATGCCAGGTTTAAACCCTCCCAGAGTACCCAGTTAAATAACATTAAATTATTATATATGCAGAATCACGTATATATATGTGAGTGGTATGTCTGTAATTTAATTGTATATGTATAGATTACAGATATGTATCCATTTTATAAATATTTCTAATTTAGGACATATTTTAGCTTAAATTATTATGTTATTGGTATATTTTACAGATATGTATATTCAATTTATAAATATTTCTAGTTTAAGAAATACATTTTGTAAATATTTCTAGTTTAAGAAATATTTTAGTTAAATTATTTAGCAACTTTATTGTTGTATTATTGAAATCGCATACGCATATTTCCTGTTATTCTGCATTTATTCTGCCACTTATGATTATAAAATAAGTCTTCTACTAATTGTAAAAATAAATTTTGCCAAAATAATATTTGATCTTGTAAACAGATTTTAAAGTAGGTAACGCATTTGGTTCTAAAATAACGTGGACATTATTTGGTAAATATAAAATGTTAACAACAAAATAGGCAGGAAAACAAAATCTAAATTATTTTGTTATAACTAAAATTGTTTTTCTAAAATAAATAAATGAGTTTTTCTACTGGTTGTAATTATTAAATGTTTTGCTAAAATAAATAAATGGACTTTTCAGCTACATTCAAGCTCGTTAAAAATTAACAGGTGGACAGAGTTTCAAAAGTATAAATACTTAAAGTTTTATTAACAATAAAGATCATATATATATTAAGTGATTTGTAAGCAGAATCCATGTCAGTTTTGCCTTAAAATGAGTGAGTAGGAAGGCGATAAAATCACCGCTCTCCTCGCGGTGAATGGAGAACTTTGTGGTCCGATGAAAACTAATGCCTACATCAGCAAAGCAAAAGTAGCCCGTGGAAAATCTCTATTAACTGTACATCATCGTCAAAAGTGTTGTCTTAATATCCTCCCAAGTGCTTCAAAACTAACTGCAATGGAAAACAACTAAATGCTAAATTTTTTCTCAGAGCTCTGTTTATAAACTGTGACTTTCGTTTTTTCTTTTAAAAGCTAGCTATTTATTAAATCTGCCTTTCCCAAACACCTTTACTAAAATCTACAAAGATTGTTAAATGCTAAATCTTGCCTGATTGTAAAATGCTAAATCTTACCTGATTGTAAAACTTGAATTCTCTTTTAAAATGTATAACTCGAATTCTCTTTTAAAATGTAAAACTCCTAATAATCTATTTTAAATGTATAATTTTATGTGGTCTTTTTATGCCTATTTCTAAATCTATTCAATTTATTCTATGTTTTCATCATTTTAATATTATATGTATTTAATATGCCAAATGACTCAAAACTGCAAGTATTTATAAATATAATTTTAGCTTATCGATCTGCGAAGATAATTTCAAATCTTCGCTATAATAAATATTAACTAATTGAATTATTATTCTTCATTCTCACTCGCTGTTTCGAGATCATATTATTTTACTGATTAAGTTTTGGGTATTAATATTACAATAATCAGTTATCTAGTTATTTTATGTAGCTTGCTTAATTCTAGTTAGGGGTTATAATTATTTATATATATAGCTCGTATATCATCGGAACTAGCCACAGCGATATTCTCAAAGCATATTTTAATGTTTTATTCATAATTGCCCCGCAAATATGCTTTATCCTCCTTAGATTTATATATGTTGAGACGCAGGTGATAATATTAAACTAGGTTACTAATTAATTTAGTCCCTTAATAGTATATTTAAAATACTAAAATTGAGAACTGGATTGTATAGATATGCAAATAGACGCTATCTAATTTTAAGGCACGGTAATATAATGTTACGCATTTGCGTTATATACACCTGGGTCTCATTTTATGTGATAGATAGGTTCCTCAGAAAACACGTGCAAACAAAATCGTGCAAAAAAAGATGTAACTTACCTTGAAAAAGGGGGGATACGGACTGTGATTTTTCAAAAATCGCGTACAAGCAAAGCACCAACGTAAAATTACTTTAAAATTCATGCAAAAAAAAATAAGGAAATAAAATATGACTAATAAAAAATTTCAAATTTGAAAAAAATTGATACAAGACAAACTTTTTTTAACTATAATATTTAATTTTATTCAAAACAATATATTTTTATGCATAATTTACAGTAATTTATATTTTTTTATACACGTTTTAATTATTATCGCTATTTGCCAGTAAACAAGTTCGTTTGCAAACTGATAAAAAAATCAGATTCTTCACAAGAAGAAATACAACTAGCGCCAACGTCATTCTCATGTTGTGTTAATTAATGGTTTTCTGGTGACAACGTAATTAGAAATTAATCTAACAACTAAAAATTAAATTCTTATTTTTGTCTTTAATTTTCAATTTTAATTGTGCCCACTGCTTTTAAAAATAAACTTGCAGACACTAAATGATTAATAATTTATTACGTTCTTTTTTAAAAAGCAAAAACAGAATGTGATTTAAAATGCAAAATTAACACGCACACTGTTTGAACAAATTTACATTATAATCTTGTAAAATTTAATGTGTGCATACATAAAATGTGGAAATCAAGATTTTAATTTCATTATTGCATAAAATCTTACTATTATAAAGCACTGACAATATTGAAATTACTAAGTTGAAAGTCGAATTTCAATAATGTGCTATTACTTTCAATATAACGTAAGTGCCCAAAATTTATTATTTAAAGTAATAGCGCAATATCGGAGTTCGACTTCCGGTGAAGCACGAATCGCGTAACTTCAAAATCGTGTTAAATAAGTCCGTGTAAAAAGAGACCCAGGTGTATATGTAACAGTTGCGGATGTGTCCTTACAAAGTACGCAATGTATACTTATCTGCTTGCTGCATGATTCTTGATGACATGTTGGCGGAGGTCACTCTCATCCACTTTAGTTCGGGTTCAAACACATTTTTAGAACTAGGGCACAAGGACCTAGATGATTCATAATGCTTATCTGACTACCTGAACTACTAATGTTCTTATTCGTAGCAAGTTGAGCGGTCTTAGGGCAAACCGAGTCTTTGGAGACTGAAGCCCGTGAATAATGGATCCATTCGCACCTTTTTGCTTAATTAATATTTTAATATGTGCCATAGAGGATATAGGTAAACCTATCATAAACCAGTTTTCTCCTTTTATATTAAATACTTATCTAGCATTAGTGTACATCCTAATCTAGGTTAACACGCCAACCTGTGTATCTCTGAGCCTAATTACATGCTCAATTTAACTTTGTATTAAATCGTCATAGTAGCGCTATGATAGTTAGTTATATAACTTTGGCTATAAAAGTTCCGCATGATCTAGCAGACTACAAAAGAGCTAGAAATTTGGCATATTAATTAATATAGGCATGAAATTCCAATACCGCACTACACATTATTAAAAGCTTATAATGAGATATGTAACATTGATCTCAGCAGTTATCTAACGCCTGCGAGCGTTATATCTCACGTTCCCATCATATAATTTGGTATGTTTTGATTTATTGTTTTATTAAATTAATAATATTTAAAATTATAACTCCTTTGCATATTTTATTGTCCGTGAGTTCATTTTATCCAACTCTAGATTTAATTCACACGTACATCATTATATCTATAGGTAGACTATTTTATTAAATTTCATAATCAATCATTGATATTTTAATTAACCATTTAGCCTTGTGTGTGTATATATATATATCTGACCAAATCAGTGATAAATTAGTTAAATTATGAGTCTCTTGTTCTACTGGGAGTGACTGTCGGACAGAGGGTGAATTGATTGTCTGTGTACGTTGAGGAATGTCATCCATAGGGTATTAAATCATTGAGCAGAGGTGAAAGGATTGAATGTTGGTCGGATTCTGGATCCCAGTATCCGGATTCGATCAGCTTTAGTGTATTTTGCCTGTGTTCTAGCTTTTGTTGCGTGGAGGGACAATTCTTACTGTTACACTGCCAAGCTTTGTTTAAAACCTCAAAGTAAGATGATACTCCCAAGATAAGCAATGAATATGGAGACCTAAGTTCTCCAAAAGTACTAAGCTGTATAATTTTTTTCCTAATAATACTAAGCTTCATTTTTTTGCGTAAAGCGCGATTTAAAACTTTCCACTCGAAGGTGAAATAAAAACAAGGCTTTTATTATTGATTTATGTAAAGAAATTTTGTATTTAAATCCATATATATATAAATATTGCCTTTGAAATGCAAGAATGAGCAAAGATTGCATATTGATGACAACTGAATTGTAAATGAGAGAAAATAGTTAATATAATTCTCTATTATCAATCAGGAATAGTAAGACCAAAGACAATGACAAGAAGCTATATCTAATGACCAAACTGTAGTAGCAAAATAGAAAACTGAATTATAAACCATAATAATCTATGACTATTTACAATGAGAAATCATATATATCATAGTCCAATGCAATTAAGTCATGGCAGTGGATCCATAAAGATCATTCTGGTCTTTTAAAAGATATATTTTTAGTAGTGATAGGTAATAGATGCATAAATTATTAAATAGTAAAAAATATGAATGTATATAAAACAGTAAGTAAATTAAGAGACATGTTTTCATGTCAAGTTTTGCTAGAGACTAGTGTCTTAGGCAATGGTTTTGGACTTACTTTCCACTAAGTTTATATAACATTTAAAAGAATGAAATGTAAAACAAGTACTTAATGTTACATTACCACTAAGAGTTTAATGGTTTGCAGAGAATGTAGTGAATATCTTAAAAAAGAGTTTAAACAGAGTTGATTCAGTAAATTATGTTAACCACATTGTTACAACAGCACTCAACCCCAATTGCAGTAATCAGAAAATTCCCTACTGCTCAGTAGAAAGCTAAGAAGTAAGCTATTCTTGTTAATTCCAAACAAAAAGTATTCTAAGTAAATAATTATTGAATAAAAATAAAACTCTGGATCATGGACATTTATAAAACAATTAGATTTAAACATTCATTTAAAATATTAATCCAGACAAATTATGGAAGTGAAAACAAAGATGAAATACAATTAAAGAAACACATCAATCATATGGATAATCTTTCAGGTGAGAGCTTAGAAAACTAAAAAAACGAGGAGAAATGAAGTGATTAACACCAAAACAATCCTTAAGTTGAACAATTAAAACAGCAAAAGCAGATAAAATCATCCAACCCAAACATAAGGCCAGAATACAATATGTGTAAAAGACATTCACCAAGATTAAAGGAAACTGGAAGATTCCATAATATTTAAAAGACAATGATAAAATGATGGGTTCTCTGCAATAGGAAGGAAAGATCGATGTGTATTAAAAGTAACATTATAAGATGAATAATAAAAAGCAATTTTAGAGTAAAACAAAAAACTAATTAAAAATGAGAATAGTATTTTCAAATTGTAGTAAGTTAATCTTAATCCCCCAAAACATCCTGCCAATCAATTATTTTTTAAATGATTTGCTACTCAAAAGAATAATTAAAAAACTAATGTGTGGGACAATTTAAATTACACGCTTCTCATCCTTTGTTTAAATTTGTGTCAAAATTGGAATTCATTATACTAGCCTCCTAAAATAAAAAAAAGATATAGGAAACTTTAATCATCATTATCATCTTCATTATTATTTTTTAAGTCTTTGGGTAAAAGTAAAATTAAAAATTGTAAATAACATTTTTTAATAGGTCTCATATTTCCTTATTTATTTAAATAAAAACCTATATGGAAATGTATTTAATCTTTATATTTGATTATATTTCATGCATACGACATTAGTTATATTATATATCAGTATGGACCAATATTTCATTGCATTAAATATTTTTGTTATAACAAGTCAGTCATGAAATTTTATTGATCAAACTATTATTTTCTCAATGGGCAGATGAAGATTCCATTTGTAGAATTTGTTTATTTCTCACTGCAGTCTGGACATTATAGTTAGTATATTTAATACTAAAAAATAATAATTTCAGAATACATGTGATATGTTTGAAGTGTTGAGTCAATGTTTAACTTTCTAATGATTTGTAGATAGCTGATTCTAAAATTTTATAATAGATAATAATAAAAATTAAAGTCTAAACAGGATCTCTTACATGTGTTAGTATTAATATGGTAAGATGAAAAGTGAAAAGAATAAAAATATTATTAATGTTATTTAAATGGAAATGGCTAGATATTTTATTCAAAAAGCAGCCAGCAGATGGATAATTAAACCAATAGACATCACATGATCACCATTTCTTATGCTTGCTCAAGCTGTTATAACAGGCAAAACTCTCCATTCAGTATTGCCACTCAGTGCAAGCCAGAATAATCAGTGGATGCAAAGTTTATGCATAAAATCCAACTCATCCAGGATATTGAATGAATAGGCAATAGATAGGGATTTTATGCACATACCTTCCTGCATCCATTAATTACTTTGGCTGCACTGAGTGGCACTACTATGTGGAGAGTTTTACCTTCCCACCCCCATCCCCACTGGATGAATAGCCACTAAATAGGGATTTTAGGCACAAATCTTTTTGCATCCATAGATTACTCTGGCTTGCATTGAGTGGCACTACTGAATGGAGAGTTTTGCCTGTTTTAACAGATGGATAATTGGAGTTCTAAGCAGAATTATAACTTTTTAGGGAACAAATGAGATAAATAAAAAAACATAATGGACATGAGATGCTAAGGATAACAAGGAATGAAAGAATCAAAGTATCAAAACCAGTATTAATAGATACATAATGATTATATGTTAAGTGCACTGGGACGCAGCAATAGAGAAGCAGAGCAGAGTAAAAATACAATGGCTTATTGCTTTCAAGAACTTATTTTGTCCTTAAGCAGAATCAGAATAGGAAAATGGTGGAATATATATATATAAGCAGGTGGTATTCAAATTTATGTAAATTATAGCATAGAGCATTCATTTTTTGGAGATGGGGAATCTTTTCTATTGCTGTGTCCCAGTGCACTCAACATATAATTCATAAAAGAGAAATTATGCGTTTTCCCATTACATACGTAATACTTGAAAATACTAAAACAAAATTGACTATTAATATACTGAAGGAAAAAAACTGTGTTATTACGAGGCAAAGTATTTGATTTTAGAAATTAAAGCATTTATAAATTGTAATTTATGTAAAAATATATATAATATTTCGATAGCTTCAGTCGCTCGAGTTTTTTGGAAATTTGGTCAAATGGATCCACAAATATAAGATGAAATGGCACATATAATGAAATATTTGCTACTAACATTATAAAGAAAAACCAAAGCAATGATAAACATTACTCAATAAAATAAGGCTCGAACTTCATTCGGAATTCCCAAGGACCAAACAAAAATCACACGATTATTTTTATTTTAATTAAATAAAAAATTGATTTTAGTATTTTAAAACAACAATATATAAAAGTATGACACTTGATATTTGAAGTTCTGCATGCTATCAAAACATTATTAAAACAAATAACCACAATACGCATTTCATATATTTATTAAATTCCGAGCGAAGGCATTTAATCCATAATGCTATTTTCTTAATACAATTTACTCTAGCATCTCAATAACTTAAAGCTTTTCATCAAACTTTTAATAAACCTTTTTTTATCATACAACATATAAATTATGATATCAAATCAAATTCTAAAAAAAAAAATCAAAGCATCAAGCAAATATTTATCATCCCACTAAGCAAATATTTAGCATTCAATCTCAGAATATAATTCCCAAAACAATTTGGTATTATCAAACTCAAAAGCCCACTTTAAATGCTGAAAATAAAAAAAATATGACGAAATCACTCATGTACGATAATATCAAAACTCAATTATAAATTGCAATCTCAGAGGAAGTAATAAAATCGAACAACTGCCATAGGGCAGAGAACATCCACATTACGTGATTAAATGCAATTAATCGCATGCGCCAACTCATACAATATTTAGATCCAATTGTTAAGTTTCGAACTCTCGTAAATAACCACAACTTCTAACAATTTAATATAATTCAAATTAACACCAAAATATGAATATGATATACAAATTAAAAGATATAGCTACAATAAACTTTAAAATTATATAAATATTAATAAAAGAATAAACGAAAATCATTTAAATGAATACTAAGTAAAATTATTTTAAAAATTATAAATTTTCATAATACACATTTACTAATAATCTTTGATTTAAAATATCAAATTATCAACTTACTTTTTCAGCTTCTTAGTTTTAATTTTTCGTTTTGTTATGGGGGCAGGAAAATGAGGAACGTCAGATTCACTGCTATCTAAATCGTCCAAAAGTTTTAAAGTTTCTTTGTTTCCAGTTACTTCATATTTGATATTATTATCATTCATTGTTGACATTTTAAAAAATAATGATAAATTGATAAAACTATTTCATTTAGTTGATTTATTTATTTTATCAAATAAAACACTAAAACTTTTCTGCAATAACTTTCAAAGTGGTGACGTTTCAGTGTTTTGTTTCAAATACAGCGTAATAAAAAACATTTGCATTTGACAACGTTCTCGTTCACTTAAATAGATTTAGCTCGTTCTGATTTAACTTTTAAAATGTCAGCAAATTTAACTATAATCGAAGAAAAAAACTTGCTTCGAGTTTTTGAAAAAAATTAAAATCAACACTTTTATATAAGATTTAAAATAAAAACTTAATTAACTTTACTAAATTACTTTATAGTATTGACAAAT
This sequence comes from Epiperipatus broadwayi, assembly GCA_028023455.1. Taxonomy (NCBI): domain Eukaryota; kingdom Metazoa; phylum Onychophora; class Udeonychophora; order Euonychophora; family Peripatidae; genus Epiperipatus; species Epiperipatus broadwayi. Next base: position 4,626,052 of record JAQFVV010000096.1, read on the forward strand.
AAATATTGTACATTATTGGTTCAAATGAAATGAAATGCGATGCGATTGGATGAAGCTTTCCATTACTCAAAATCACCAGCAAAGAGATATTAGTTACGAATCCTCTTTTTTTACTCTCTATTCCATTGCTCAGTACTTTCTTCATAAATCATAGAACTTGTTTTGTTGTTGTTGTTTTTTTGCTAGTTTTCACTCATTTTAGATTTAATCAAAGCTTTTTAAGCTATTTTTGTTCATCATTGCAAACAACTTTTTTTTTATCATTTTTCACCCGTTGTTATAAATATTGCAATGTATGCAATCAGATTTAATTAATGTACTTTTAGTCACAGATGAGATCTATGTAACATATTTTGAAGTATTTTGGAGGGCACAAGTTATAATCCTCGAAATAGACACGCAATTAGAATAATTATAGAATTAAGTTATTAGTAATTAAACATTTAAATAAGGACTTTTTTAAAAAAAAATAAAAACCTATTGTGTAAGCAGGATTATGTAAATAACGCCAAATGTTTTTTTTTTTTTTGTATAAAAGAATGTATTAAACAAAGGATATAAATTGTTAAAAGCTACTTACGTAACAACCCAATCTTTATTCATGGATTGGAATACGGTACTAAATAAATTATGTGAACAACAAATCTCATGAATAACTAATCACAAAATTTAATATTTTTCTACAGTACTATATTGATTATGTGAACAACAAAGTAATTTCGATCTTGCTAATAATTAATAGGAAAATTTAATATTTTTCTAGTTCAGAACCATCTAAGCATATGGTTAGACTATTCAAAGGTAAAGAAAGGCCTAAGAGAATATATAGAACTCAGGGATCTAGTTAAGATACCCTGAATAATTTTTATAGGGAGCTTACAAGTTAGCATTAGGATTCCAAACTAATTTTTCAGCAGAAAAACAGCAAGATTTCATTAAAAAAAAAAATTCTCAATAAAAAAATGAAATAAAAGAAATATTACTGCTGAAAATAAGATATTTAGTTCACAGTTGCAAATGGGAAAAAACAATCAAGGTGCATGATCTATAAAAATAAAAGACATTTGGTAAAGGCTTGTCAGAAGACAAATCATGATGATAAAAAAATCAAGTATATATAATTGTCAAGATAAAATGGACAATAAAAATAAAATGAAAAATATTTCTGTAGTGCAATTTTTACTACACCACTCACACGACTAGAGTATTATTTTAAATTTACAATTTTAAATAAATAAAAAAAAACATATCTATAATTAAATTAAAAATAATCGGGCTCGGATCGATATAATTGTTTTCCTTAAATGGAGTCAGGAATCTCTCAGCAGCTATGCCCAGAGAAACCTGTTAGCCACTTTACCTTCCCTTTTCATTGTCTACCCTAAGTTTTCCCATAATCTGCTTCATCCCATTTCTACAACATAATCTTTGTCAACTCTATGACCTTCATATCTAAATCCCTCACCTTTTTCCAAACCTAGCATAAAAACCAATAACTCACTTTCTGTATAATGACTTTGTTCATATTTAATCTTCCATAACTTCATTATTTGTACACTTTCTGCTTCCAAGCATTTACATTGTAGTAACAGATGCCTAATATTTTCTATGCCTTCCTTACACAACTTGCAGACTAAATCACCCATATTTTTCCATTTATGTGTATATTCCCTTGTTGCTAAAGATCCCGTTCGAGCCTTAAACAATAAACTTCTTTCCTTACTATTATCATAAATTAACTCACACTCAATGTTCCGTTTACTTCTAAATATATTTAAACTTGTTTTACTCTCCATACTAGTTCTCCATCTCTCCAACTCCCTATTCTTTATTAATACATCTATTCTACTATCCCACTCCTTACCACTATAACACTCAACTAACCTCCTAACACAATCACCCCACTTTTTGTACAAGTATACTGACATAAATTCTTTATCCAAATCTCCTGCATACCACATTACCTTTCTCACCCATCTTGTTGCTTTCCCATTACTTGTAACCTAATTAAATACTATTTTGGCTATTCTTTTATGATCCATAAACTGCAATCTACCAAACATTTTCAATTTGCTTTTTGCATCCCTCATATAAAAACTTGACCATCCCATTTCTCCTTGAATTACCTCCTTTGCTGTCCACACCTCTGCATCTAATGCATGTCTTTTTTACTTCCCTTTGTACTTTTTCTAAGTAATCTAATACCCCTTTACTAACACATAATGCATCATTGCCGTATGTTAACCCTGCTACTGCCACTCCCTTCCATACAATTCTAGCTACATCATATTTATTATATGAAAACACTGTTAATTTCTTTATCAATCCCTTTCTTTTCTTTGCTTCATTTACCATTTTTTCTCCCATTCATCCAAGCAATTTTTCTTATTGCTCAAGATGATTCCCAAATAACTATATCTATTCACCACACTTAACTTTATATTCCCCAATAAGAAATCTTTGTCTTCTCTTCCCCCAGTATTCACCATCATTATATTTGATTTTTCTTCACTAAATTTAATCCCCATATCTTTACTCACCCTTGCACATATCCTCAGCATAACTTCCATATCTTTTTTTCTTTCTGCACACAAAAAGACATCATACCCCAAAAAATGACCCAACAATGTATATACTCTCTTGCCACCTATTAATGGTATCTCTCCCTTTTCCTAATCTTTCTATTGCTCTCTCCATTTTAGCAGAGAAACAACGCCGCCAAGCGGCTGGCCTGCATACCAATTAGTACCCCTCATTTTGTTTAAACATGCTTTCCATATTCTCTTTATGTAACCATGCTCATGATCATGTTTTTAAACTCACTATCATGAGTCTCATATTTGCTATAGCTTGGGTAATCACATATATAATTTATATAAACAAAATTAGCTACACACTTTTCTATAAAAAATATTTTTAAAAAAACATATAAAAACTAATATTTTTTTAATTTATTTAATAACTTGAATGTTCACCCTCTTTTTAGCATGTAACCTTTCTAGAACTGCAAGGTACTTTAATTTTAATGCCATGTTTTATTATTAGCATATTACTATTATCTCTACCAATTTCTTTTTATCACTATTTTTGTCTAAGACATTTATGAGTTTGTTGATCAATTTTTATTTGTAATAAAATAAATAACTATATTTCTCATCCGACCAAGTATTTTTATTCCTTATTTCAATGACTAATTTGTATTTTTCTGAATTTTAATAATAATAAAAATATATATTTTACAACTAAACTGGGTTCAATCCCTGTTTGTTTTAATCAAGACAATCCTGGATACAGGCCCCCAAAATATAATGGTAACTGCCCATTTTATAATTTGTTAGTATTTTGTTTGGTACTGGGAAATCGCTCAAATTAAAATTTAAAAAACTAGAAAAAAGAAATCGAGAGCTTAGGCAAATAATTAAGCTAGATAAATGGTCCAATAAGAAATTGCATTCAAGAACTCATTATGTGAGGTAGAGAATAAAAAGTAGACCTAGAAAACACAAAATGAAATATTCTTTTTTTTTTCTAAAAGTAAATCAGAGTTATTATATGATTAATAAAAGGTATTACAGATCATTCAGAGTGAGGACCTGCATATTGATTAAAAAATATTATGGGAGAGGCAAGATTTAATCCACCTATGAATAAGGATGGGCTCTATGTTGATGACTGTAGACTAATTAATGGGTACCTAATATAGGAGAATAAAAAATAATTTATAAAGTACTCCTACAGAAGTATATTCTACTGAGCAGTGAAAAAAAGAAAAAAATGACTAGTTTTAAAAAAATGAATTGTACTATTCAAATACGAAAATAATGGTTAGAAAAGAAAAAAAATCATGGCAAATGAACTAGGTACAATAATGATGTTTCATTAATATTGAAAGATTGTAAAAAAAAAAAAAAAAACCAGAAATACTGCCTTTATACTCTAAACATTAATAGAAATATCAGAATTCTTGGGTCATATTTAAATCAGGCTAATATGTAAATTTCATACTCTACATTCCAAGGAAAACACTATATAGTTTAAAATCAAAATTAATTTTACGAATTTGTTGAAATTTGATCGTGTTGCTTTTTGTTTGGTGATGAATGAAGAATATTTCATTGTTTTGAAGTTGTCATGTTATTTGATACTTCAGAGTTTTTTCCTCGACACTGTTTCCGACCATATTTTAATATTTATCAGCCTCTGAGTCTCCAAAGTGAGCTAGGCATAATTGTATATTTGTCAGTCTCTAAGCCTTAAAAATGAGCCAGACATATTTTCATATTTGTCAGTCTCTAAGTCTCTTAGTAGAGAAAAGCTTGATTTGAAAGCATTGTTTATTATATAGTTTGGTTGATATATATTTGTGCTTGAGGTAGCTCTCTGATATTCATTTTACATGATACATTCACTATCAATGGGAGATTTGCTATTCATCTCAACATTAGGCTGATGATCAGGTCCAGTAAATAATTTTAACTGAATTAATGAAATGATTTTTTTATATGAATACCCAATATACTGGATTTGGAAGGATGACATGTAAGTGTGTTTCCAAAGAAGTATGGCTAAGTGTGACATTGTTGTAAAATTGAAAGAAATTTCCTTTTATGTAGAAATAAAATCAAGTGATATTTATGACTAAATTGACTCTATTTTATTCCTAAATGAAGAAAGGGCAAATGTAACTCTCAGGTCTGAGTGGAGATGGTGGGTTTTGTGAAAGCCTGTGCTCATATACCCTATATATTACATATATAGACACAGGTATATAATAAGCCTGTAAGGATCAGATTGAAAGCTTTTGAGGACCGAACTTGGCTCATGGGCCTAAGCTTCCCCACCCCTTATTTCAAAAAATCTATTAAAGAAAACAATGGATAATAATATGAAAATATATGTATTAAATGAAAAAAATAAAAATAAACACAAATTATAAGATAAAAAAATGCAGAAAAGTTAAACAAAATAAAATAAAAAATTTAGAAAAAAAAATACTATACTAATTCATTCTTTGGGCTTTAGTTATAGTAAATAACTTGACAGCTTATATAATTTGTTGTTTTAGATTTGGATTTTTTTATAGAAATCTATTATTAGATCACTTAACTGATCTAGAGATGTTAATTATTATTATTATTATTATTATCATCCCAATTTTCAATTTAGAGAAACTGTGTTCCATCATTGTTACAATTATGGCAATATTAGTAAAATTATTAGGGCCATATAATAATTTTCACCTGTGTCAAGATAAGAAGAATAAAGAAAATAACATTATTGAAAATATCCATTAAGAAGAATTGAATATATGGAATTCTGTAAAATGATGTGAAAAGTTAATAAAATGATATATGCTGGCAAGAAAAGCTATAGGAGGACATCAAAATCTCAAAAATGTAGATCAACATCTTGATATTGGAAGGAAAGTTGCTTCACTGGAGCTATTACTATTAAGAGAGAGACATCATAAAATATGTGAAATAGTTTTATAACGATTTATATAGTGTTAAAGAAGAACTAAAAAAATAACCTCTACATTTACATTTGAATTATCAAAAATTTTAAATAAAGTGAGACATGAAATTAAACCTATATATATCTAATCAAATGACTTTATTATTTGAGAGTTTATAAGAAGTTTGAGGAAATGATATCTAAGAATTTTAAAATCTAAAAACCACATGTTTTATATGTAGGAATGTTATTACAGGTGCAAAACTCTCCATACAGTAACGCCACTCAGTACAACCAGAGTAATCAATGATTGCGGGAAGGTTTTTGCATAAAATTTTTATCTACTGCTTACTCATCCAATATCCCCAAACTAGTTTCTAGCTTGTGGCTTTCATCAGTGAAAACCTTGAATCTGAGAGCACTGCATCTAGATCTTAGAATCTAATGATGGTTTAATAGGAATGTTATTTCATGGAGGAATGTTATATAAAAAGGAATGTTAGCTATGAGAAAAGTATGCTAGCATTTTTTGCAATGGAATGCAATCAATGCAGCATACTCTGTAGTAAAGTGAATGAATACTCAAAAGTCAGAGAAAATACAAAGAACATAAGGAAAACACAAGAGATAATGGAGAAATGTAGACACAGAGTAGTTAGCACAAAGACACACAATGGTATATAGCAAGTAACAGATAACATCATAGCAGGAAAGACATTCCAGAGGCATAGCATAGCCTAACTACACTGAATAAGCTGGCCATCAAAGATGCACCTTAAAAGATCACTCAACCTAGATGTGAAGACATACAGCCAGACATAGCACTGAAGGGATAGCAAGTTCATCTTAACACTAAAGGGTATTAGGATAACACATAGCATTTGTCTTTATATTGTATGGACATACTATCAGATAGTAAAGTACTATTCAACCTTAGCAGTAGTTGATGGGACAGCAGAGTGAACAGGAGTGTTCAAGAGTCAAGTACATTAAAGTATGAAGGATTCTTCAAGAGCCAGGATTTCTTATAGCAAAATTTGCTATTATGTGAAAAAAATACATAAGAAGCAGCCTTATACCAAGCAATCCAGCACAGACAGTTACAATAATTCAGCAAGCATATGTAAGTAATATTCATTAAGGCTGTAGCCTCAAGCACATGCATATAAAAATGCGATAGTAGTGAGACAAAAAGTGGAATATTCCTGTACTAATTTTAATATATATATATATATGACTAATAAACATGTTAAAGTATATTTAGAGTTTGTCTTATGTATTACAGAGATTAAGGACAAAACATCCAAACTTTCATGACTCGATACAAACACAACAGCATTGGCATAAATCAACAGTCAGCAGTTGATAGTTAGCAATCAACTGTATTACATTGTCAATATTTGGCAAGAAAATTGGTGCAATTGATAATAGAATCAGTGAACTTGGCAACATTATTGACAACAGTATTCGCTTGTAGCCCATATGAACAATAGGAGAGTTATAAATTTAAAAAAAAGCAAGAAATGAATGAATCAGAAAGCAAGTTGGGTGGAAAGAAAGCCACAGTAAATTTTTGTTTATTTATTATTTGGCATAAGAGGTACTATTTATTATTAGGCATAAGGGATACAATGGTTAGTAAATGTAGCATAGAAGAATTTGACATGTCAACCTAAGTTATGAAAACAGTATATAGAGAGATTTAAATTCTTGATTATTGCGAATGAAATTAAACCAGAATTAAGGTTAGCAACATTTGTGAGTTTGTGTAGAGTACCCACACATAAAATTTTAGTAGCTCAAGTAACCCCCATAGAAATATCAAACATAACATTTGAAAAAGCTATAGAAATTTTAAATCAGTATTTTATGCCAAGACCAATTATAATAAGGGAGAAATATAAAATTTATAATTGGAAAAGATAGTAATAGAGTATACAGTTGAACTAAAAGAATTAGGCAAGTGATTTGATAACTTCTTAAATGAAGTGATACGAGACAGAATTGTGTGTGGCAAAGCAAACCATGCCCTATGCTTAAGATTATTGGTAGATAATTTAATGATATTTAACAAGGGTGGTTGCATTATCAAAATTAAGTGATGAGGCATCCAAACAATCATCAGTACTAGCTGCTAGATGTCAGGAAATAAATGCTACAAGGAATTATCAATCAATAGGGAAAAAGTTTAAGAAAAAAGGCTTCACAAATTAGAGGTCCTTTAGATGTAATGGTAATCACAATCAGAGCATGTGTAGATTTAAAGAAACTATTTGCTTTTAGTGTAAAAAAAAAAGTGTCATATTAAAACAGCATGCAAAGTATCAAAAAGACTGGGGAGTCCGAAAGGATCTACATAAGGCTCAAACATAAATAAAGCGAGTCAAGGAAATTATAAAAGTAAAACAAAGGAAAAGATTTCAAAAAGAAAGATAAATTTACCATGAATTCATTAAAAAATAAAAAATAATGTCAGTATTTTTGGACGTAATAAAAATAAGTGGTATTCTGGTAAAACTAGAAATAGATTCAGGCTCTGCAATAACAATAGACTCAAATAAGTTCTGGAAAGAGATATCTAAGAAAAGTAAAGTAAGATTAAAGGCATTGAAATGTACAAAAGAGATTACTTAAATATCTTTAAAACAGGAGTAGAAAAATTTAATGGTCCTCAATCAAGCTATGCATAAATATGGTTAAAACAAGCACAAGCACAGCTAGTCGAATCTCAGTCATATATAACGAGAAGATAGCACAGAAATTTTAATTCATATTGAAGGAAAACATAGTCTTCAGATTAATATACTTAATAACTCCAGATATGTCTGAAGTTATTGATAATAAATAGTTAGCTATAAATATAATAGATTTATCAGACAGTGAATTCACTAATTGCCATATCATTGTAAAGTAGACAAAGAATTATGAAAGATAAAAACTATTAAAAAAATGGCTGGAAAAGGATGACCTAGGTCCAGGCCATGAGCAATTCTCGAGGCAATCTGGAGGAGACAAAGGAATTATAAATGAAGGAAAAATGCAATGTGAGGATTAAGAGTGATGATGGCCATAAGGGCTGAGTGAAAGTAATGCAGTTATTATATAGTGGACATCTAAGGATAGTAAGAAAATGCTAACTCATTCATATATGCAATGTCCAGAAATGAAGAAGGATATAGAAAAAATATATTCAGCAATGCCATCAATATAAATTAAGGTTAAATTTATTCCCCAAATCTAGGGCTTGTCCAAAAGCTACTAGGCCGTGGGAGAGTACACACATAGATCACACAGGTCTATGAAATGATAAAGATTCTTTAGTGATTTTTGATGCATATACTAAATGGTTGGAAGTGCAGTTATTAAACAACATTTGTGACATTTGGTAATCAAGAAAATATATCTAATAATGGAACAACTTTTATATCTGATCAATTTATAAGAATTTGTGAGAGATACCTAATACAACATATTATGACTTTTCCATTTTATCCAGAAAGTAATGGACTAGCTAAGAGAAATATTCAAGATGTAAAGGAATCACTATTAAAAAATCAAAGGAAAGGATTGAATAATTAAATTAAGCATAGTATTATTTCATAGGCATTTTATGCACAAGAAAAAGCACAAAGAAGTTAAAATATAAAAATGATAATAAAGTACTCAGTAGAATATATCAAGAAATCATATGAATACCAGCAATCATAATACACTAAAAAGAAAAAGACACAGGGGTAGTAAAGACATAAGTTGTGACACTTCAGCAAAGGCATCAAGGCCAATTGCATACGAACTCCAGTAGTTTAGAATAATTCAGAGAATGAAGAATTAGAGACAGGGCAGAGAAAGCCAGAATGAGACCAAAAAGAATTGATAGATATTCTGAGTATGTAAAAACTATGTATTAAATTCTCTATCTAATAATTTAATGTTTTGTAGAAACCTTTTTATCACATGACCTCTTAATTCAATCAAATGCTGTTTTACTCATTTAGTTTCATCCATAAATTTCAGCCCTTAAATCATTAAAATTTTGTTATTTTCCTCATTAAGAAAAAAAGTTGATATCATTTCCCATTGAATCTATCCACCAATTTCTTTTTGAATTTTAAAATTTTCAGAGTCTCCTAGTTGGTCCAAAATGTTCCTTTCCAAATGTTAAAGCAGGTATCATCATTCATTTCCAAATTATCATTCATTTCCAAATTATTCTACATATTTTACGTTTGTTATATAAGAAACATATCAGATTTTTTAAAATACAATTCTAACTGTCAACCATCCATATATTTTTTTTCTTATTTAAAAAAGCATCTAAACATCTATTCTCTATTTTTTTTAAAAATAAATGCTGGTATTTCTACAATATGTTACCTAATTATAGCAACTTTTTTTCACACGATAATGCTACTTAGTGCAAGCTATAATAATCAATGGATGCTTAGAAGATTGCGCATTTTAATCCCTTTCCAATGCCTACTCATCCAATAGATATATCTTTAATCAGTAAGGAACCTTAACATCTAAAAGCAATGCACTTAGATCTATGAATCTAGTGCACTTCTCCAAGCATTCATCTTTTACCATTTTAGTAAACTCTAAAGCTATGAGCCTAAATTAAAAATCACAATATATATATTTTCAATAAAAGCTATTTTGCTTATATAATCATACAGATCTAAATCCAGTATTAGTCCCTTTTGTTTTTTAATAACCATACTCACCAATATCATTTGGCTAAGCTTGGTATTAAGCCATCGTACGACCATATTTTCTTTGCTTGTGTAAGCATTAAAAGAGACTGTCATGAGATGTTTTAATAGTTTAATGCTAGTTTACTAAAAAAGCAGACACTAAAATATATAAATACTGAACTGTATTTAGATCTGTATGACTACACAAGCAAATTAACTTGGATTAGGTTCAAATATTTTTATAGTTAACTAAAAAGGTAAAAGGTGGATGCTGGAGAGCTGCATTAACCCCAAAGATCTAAGTGTCTTCCTCAAAGTAGAAAATCATGAGCTAGTAACTAGTATGTAGATATGATATGAGGAGAAAATGGATAAGGATTAAAATGCACAATCTTCTAATATCTTTTGATTACTATGAATTGCACTAGGTGGCACTATTGTGTGGAAAAAGTTGCTACTGTTTTAACAGCTTGTGTAAGCATAGGAAGAAATGGCCATGCAATATTTTAATTGTTTAATATGTGATCCACCCATCAAATGGGGTCATATAATACCTACAAATAGCCAAAGAAATCTAATTAAGAAGAAATAAAATGTATGTATTAACTATTGTCATTAACCTATTCATTCAGTATACTAAGTTACTATAGTAAATAGAGGATTTGAACTTAGGATATTTAGTTTATATTCATCCTCCTCTCCATTAAAACAATTGATACACATGACCATACATGAAAAAAATAAATGATCCCCAATATATTTATTTCATGCAGAAACAGTCATCAGTTGGGCCAGATCATAATACCCCATGCATATATACCATCAATGCCCAACTTATATTAAAATAGCAATTGCTTAAACTTTAATGGACAGGCTTCAATCTGCTCATCCTTCTAACAATTCAACTGTCCATTTCACTAAAAAACCCAACGATGAAACACTCAAAGTCCTTGGTGTATTTGATATTGTAGTCACACCCATGTAAATGTTTTGTCACTCTAACCCCTCACATTATCGCACCATTAAGTATCTATTTATATTAATAGAGGAGGGAATAGCTGGATTTATACTATAATGTAACCTATTTCCAAGGCAATATGTAATTAATCTATTCATTCAATATAGTGAATGTTTATTATAGTAAATACAGGGATTTGAACTTGGAATTTTTAGTCTACACTCATCCTTCACTCCATCTCAAACAACCCTTACACATGACTATATACATGTGAAAAAGACAAATGCCCCCCAACTGGTGAGTGCTGATTCTGCATGAAATATATATATTGGGAATCATTTATATTTTTCACAAGTGTGTGGTCATGTGTATCAATTGTTTGAGATGGAATGTAGGACTATAAATAAATATTTAATATAATAAATGAATAGGTTAATTACATATTGCCTTGGAAATATTACATCATCTTCTATTATTAGAAATGGATACTTAATGGTCCAATAATATGAAGAGTTACATTAGCTTAATGTCTATATGGTTATGACTATAATATCAAATCTACCAAGGACTTTGCGAGTTCCAATCGTCAGGGTTTCCATGAAGTGGGTGGTTGAATTGTTGGAAGGATGAGAATATTGAAGCCTGTCCATTAAAGTTTATGCAATTGCTATCTTAATATAAACTGAGAATTGAATGTACGTATATGTGAAGATTATGATCAGGCTCAACTGATGAGTGCTGGTTCTGCATGAAATACATATATTGGGGATCATTTATCTTTTATTCATATGTGTGTAATATAAACTGAGAATTGAATGTATGTATATGTGAAGATTATGATCAGGCTCAACTGATGAGTGCTGGTTCTGCATGAAATACATATATTGGGGATCATTTATCTTTTATTCATATGTGTGTGGTCATGTGTATAAGTTGTTGGAGATGAAGTGAAGGATGAATATAGATGAAAAATCCTAAATATATTATATCTAGCAATAAAAATTACTTAGCAAAGAAATAAATAAGTATTTAACATTTAGCAACAAAACAAGACAGAATGTCTTGCTAACTATGTTCTCATAAAAGTATAATAACTAATCTTTCTTATTGCATTGCCAAATGTATATACTATAATATTAACTCATCTAAGCACTTTATTACTATTTCACAATGCTTAACTACCACCCTCTTTGACAGTTTCTGTTGCTCCAGCAATCTTCTTCAGAACTACAATACAAATATATGAATCTAAATATACATGAAATATAATTTACATTCTACATATACAACCTATAATAATCATTTATTTATTATCTGTATATTTTACCCTTTTTACATTCTATATTTATCAATTAAAACCTCCTAAAATTTCAATTCAATATCCATTTATTATGTGCATTTCATATATATTCTAATTTTTTATTTTACCCTTATTACTCTTTTAAATATTTAACTCTAACTTAAATTTTATACTTTACATTATTATTATTCATTTTATTAACAATCAATATTTATAATTTATTCCTACAATAATTTATAATTTACTTTTAATCTATAATACTATTATTTTAAACATATTTTTACCCACCTTTCATTTATATCTTCAAAACTCAACTGCTAAATTCAAATTTTAAAATTTAGTTATACTTTTAGTAGCTCCCTCTATAAATTTTGCATTTATATTCTAATTTTTATATAACTAAATCTTTTTGTATTATATTGTAGTTCTGAAGAAGATTGCTGGGGTAATCAAAACTGTCAAAGAGGATGTTAGTTAAAGCATTGTAAAACAATAATAAAGTGCATAGATGAGTTAATATTATATTTTATATTATTTTCTCATAAGATTTGTGATCAGTGATGCCAATGTGTCCAGGATAAAAAATATATATAAGTTCTAAAATATCACATAATGTCAGGTTACAACATAATTTTCCAATCAAATCAGTGTAAAACAGCCACTAAGCATCACATGATCACAATTTTCTATGCTTATACAAGCTGTTAAAACATTGACAAAATCTCCATACAGTAGTGCCACCCAGAGCAAGCCATAATAATCAAAGGATGCAAGAGCCAGGATATTGCATGAATAGGCATAGATAGGAATTTTATGCACAAACATTCTTGCATCCATTGATTGCTATGGCTTACACTGGATAGCAGTACTGTATGAAGAAGCTGTCATTGTTTGATCAAGTTGATTGACACTGTTCTACAGCACTATAAAACTGAACCAAATTCTCCCTTCAAATTTTTCTTTCCTTTCATCTGTATAGCAAGTCAATTATTGGCCACAATACTCTGTATTGGCATAGGCATCTAAGAGTGTCGACACAAAAATGCCAAAGCTCTCTTTTCATTCCATATTACTTAACAATAAAACCCCATCAATATTTTACTACAGATATCACAAGTGAAGACAACTTAAAATTACTGAATGAAAAATGTTAAAGTTGTGTCAATTGACGAAGTGAAAAGTCATCTGTTTTTATCATAAGTTTTCACTTTATGTGCCATTCAATATGAATATATGAAATATGAAACTGCCTTCATTTAAAAAAATATATTTTATTTCTTTGCTAAATAAATAATTTTCATTGCAAAATAGATTCTTTTCATGCTTACACTTAATACATTTTTTTACCATAAATTCAAAAATAAAGAGGTACATTTTATTTTCTTAGCGATTAGTTTTTTTTTTTGTTCGTTGCCATGTACCATGTGGCTTCATATAGTTAATAGATCACTTTTTATATTTCTTCCTATGTTTGCACATTTCTGTAATAAAAAGCATATATTTTTAACAATAATATACTGTACGGTATTCTTAAAAAATACGGCTGCATATTTTCATGCTGAATTTATATCCTGCCCTCTGTTGGTAAAAATTTAAAACTCTAATCAAAATTTGATAATTTTTGCAATATTACTCCAATTTTCACACACACTACAATTGCTTGTTTTTTTTTTTTTTATATTAGAAGCACCTTTAATTTTCTCTACTTAGAAATTAACATAATGGTAATATGATTTATGTGCCTCATGACATACAATCTACATCTCTACAGATAAGAATAGCTTGATATTATTTATAATGAATTTCTTTGCATATGATTTCTGGAAATTATAAAAATCATGGTATTTATGAATGTCTTATGTGATAGTGATTACACATTTTGTCACCATACTCATGATCTGGTGTTAGAATGTGATCTGTATACAACTGACATATAATAGTGCAACTCAGTTCAAGCCAGATATAAATAGATGATAATCTTGTATGATTCTCACCCTGCAGACTTGTATGTTCCCGACAAATGTCAGCATTGTGTTTATAGCAAATTTTTACATAAACACAAATATGTAAATAAGTTTTATAATATATTCATTAATATAACATGGAACAAATACACATTTGCATATTTACACAATGTTTGCAATGATTATGTTCTGCCTGATGCAGTTGGCAATGTACAGTTCCCAGTTAAAGAATGAACTACAAAAGAAGGGATTGCACATGCCCTTATAGGTTTTCTACCAATTCCAGCTGTTCTGTGACAGCCTACTTTGTGACTAGATCCAGTGACCCTTTTAGCTGTACTTAGATAGTTTGCTTTGGTTCTAGCAGCTTCCAGTCCTGAATTTCTGTCACCCGTTTTGCTTAACAACTATTGTCTGGAAATGGAGATTCTATCATTCAGTTCTGTTACAGTAGTTCTCTAATCCTATCTTTAAAAGCTTGATTATTTATTGCCAGATCCCCATCCCTAATGGAAACATTCAGATTCAGTGGGTATCATCACCTATTGACCTGTTCTTACCATTGGCTATGCATTATCTATTTATATCCACACTGCTTTGAGATGATGAATGTCCAATCTTATCTAGGTAAGATGGGATATGGGTTATTCCATTATTTAAAGATAAGGTGAGATATGGCACTTCCTCCCCCTAGCTAAAATTAGTACTGGAGAATGTAGTCCGGCAGGTGCATTAGTAGGCACCTTCTTTGCTTTGTGGCCTTAGCTAGCTTGGTGATCTCAGCAGTTCTAGTATTATCATTCATTGATCTTGAAATTGTAGGTTCAATGCAATTGCTGGTGATTCATGACTGGTAGACTGTAACTCTTCTTTGTTGTCTGATGAGGTTTTGATGATAGCTGGTGATGAAATTTAATTGTAATTGGTTTTGATGTCTACGATGTTGCTGACCATCAGCAGTTTTAATCACTACTGTTTGTAATCCTTTAAGTTCAATCACCATTGCTGGAACCCATTTGGTGGTTCATGTGACAAAGAACTTGAGTACTTCTCTGCATTTTAGTATTGCTATTTCCATTTCTTTCTTTTATAGCATTAGGTCTGAGAACTGATAGATTGGTCCTCAGATCCCTATTGAATAATAGTACAGTTGCTGTTTTTCCCCATGACTGTGCTTGGTGAAGAGTACTGTGCTAACAGCAGTCTCACAACATGGGTGTTGAAAATTTCTGGGTCAATCTTTGTAACATTCTTTTTGTCTCTGGAACCAGTATCTCAGTTTAGCCATTGCTCTCAGGGTGGAATGGTACTGTATACTAGTTCAATAAATGCTATTATTGGCACAAAATTTTCTGAATGCTGTTGATGTAAAAGTTCGGCCACTATCTAAAATTATAATTTTAGGTAGGCAATGTGTAGCAAATAGCCTCCTAAAGAGTTTTAATCAAAGATAAAATCTAATAATTTGTGGTAGTAAGACTTTGGCATTTTAAAAAACTTTTTTCCAACTGTGGGGAAATTTTTTATTTTGTTGATTGCACAAAATCTATTGTGTTTATAGTTAGTTTATATATATACACACACAAGTGCATGTAAATACATTTTATAGCATATTTTTAACATAACATGAAACAAATATACCGTACTGGGCGAACCTCTACCCTGTTCTAACTTTTGGTGTACATATCAAGCATGAAGTGATTGTACCACATCAGGGTGAGATCTCAATAATAATTTTAATAGAAATATGAATTCTATAAGTTAATTTGCATTAACAGATTATTAATTATGCAATACATTGAACCATGGTTGATTATTCCAATACTATGCCAACGGACATCGACATTTTATAACA
Organism: Epiperipatus broadwayi; assembly: GCA_028023455.1. NCBI lineage: Eukaryota > Metazoa > Onychophora > Udeonychophora > Euonychophora > Peripatidae > Epiperipatus > Epiperipatus broadwayi. Next base: position 4,642,277 of record JAQFVV010000096.1, read on the forward strand.
TATTTTTAACATAACATGGAACAAATATACTGTTCTGGGCGAACCTCTACCCTGTTCTAACTTTTGGTGTACAGATCAAGCATGAAGTGATTGTACCACATCAGGGTGAGATCTCAATAATAGTTTTAATAGAAATGTGAATTCTATAAGTTAATTTGTATTAATAGATTATTAATTATGCAATATATTGAACCAGAGTTGATTATTGCCAACGGACATTGAAAGGTTAAATGCTATATACCTTTGAAAGACAGTGAATAATTCATGTCTTTACATGCCATTCCAAGAAAGAGAAAACTCCCAACTGAAAGGACATACAATGACCAACTCATTACATAACATATACCAACTTTCTGTGACCCGATAAAGTCATATCCGATTATACTATGCTCAGTTCTCTTTTATCTCAGGTTACATAAAAAGACATTTTAAAGCTGCTCTCGGAAATATATTTACTTTTTTATATTTTTAGGAAATGAAAAAAAATAAATATAATAGTTATAAAATATTTATTACACATATCAATTAACATTTGTTAAGCCCCATTATCCTACCACCAATTGCATAAATAAAATAAAATATTATTTAATCCATTCTCCATTAATTCATAAAAATGTTTGAATGAAGTGGTCCGAGTCCTATATCCATATGTATATATTAGGGAATATAAAAGTAATATGAGATCATTAAATATTCAGTCATACGTGTATGCTCATTTCTGCATTCATTCCACAGTTTAATAGTTTTTAAAATCATGTATTTTAAACTAGATGTGGAAGAATGACTAACTTAAAGAATCCTGCACTTAGCTGATAAATGACTTAACTATACATGCACTACCGAAATATAAATTAGATTTCTGGCATAATTAAATTTTAAATATATTATGAATATATAATATAAACATATTAAGTAGTATTTAAAAAAATAATACTAAGATATTAAAACAAATTTTACCCTCTGGTGCCTTGAGACTTCATTTGGACTTGGGTCTCTGAACATGCTATGCACATCTGTTCACTAGAGTGGCAAGGACTTTCTTTCTTTTCACTATGTTGGTTTGGCGATCTTCATCATCAATATCTGCTGGACCTGGGTAGCTATATTTCAACAGCTTATATGGCTTGGATGGAGCTGGACAGATGCACTAAAACAGGCTTCTATCCATAATCATCTTGCTAATTGATGTAGAAATGGTCTTCATCTTGAGTTTTTTAATGCTATGGCAATCAGACAAACCCTGCTATTTACTTCATTAGAAATAAATTTAGTAGAGACTCGGCTCTATGCTTTTTCTTAACAGTTCATGTCTTCTTCTAAATTGGGCCTGGATATGAGGTGAGTGCAGCATATAACTGGAGGCAACAGGAACTCATTAGCACCATAAGATTTCAGCAACCTCAATCTATTCTGTATTGACTGTAGCTATCACCATTCAACTATTAGGTCAGCACTCCATAGCAATGGTATTCTGTGTAAGTCACCTTTGCATTAACTTAGAGTCATGAAATATTTGCAGTGACTAAAATATAAGGCTAGTCGGCCTACAACGATCATGCAATATATTCTAAAAAACTTAGAAGGCTCTGAGAATCTCTCTGGCTATACCTCTGAAGAATGGGAAGAATATATCTGAGAGAACTTTGAATAATGTCTGCCAGAAGAACTCTACTTTAACAATAACTCTTGTCCTGCATCTGGTAAGCAGTATATATAGCTCCATCACATAGTCAATTTGGTTACCCCCCCCCCTGGAATAATTGCCACCAGCCTTTATCTTGGTGGCTAATTGATCTAAAAATAATTCATATATTTTCTTTTAAAGAATGTTATCTTTAATTAATTTTATATATTATTTTTAAGTTAATTTTATCTGGGCGACTCAGACTACTATACTGATAAACATCAGTTTCAAATTTAAATACAAAGAAAAAAATTCTTTTATTATGGATTAAAATTAAACATAGCTACACAACAAATAACCAAGATTTTTCTATATCTACATTGGCATCCAAATTCCTCGAACTCTTTTGTTTGTAAAAATAAGAGTACAAAGCAGGATGGCCATTAATACATTAGTGTACTTTTATATTTGGTAAAACAATACCACCTGACTTTTCTTAATGCATTAACGTAGAAAATCTTATGATTTAAAAATAAAGTACAGATGTGTTGAAACATTTACAATTACTTTTTAATTATTTTATATATTTTTATTTCCTTTATAACATGTTTCAACATGTAAACAACTTTTTACAGAAAAAATAAAAAATGTTATAAAATTATAAATGTAGGACGTTTACATTTATTAAAATAACAAAATAAATACTGTACACATATATAGTATTAAGCTTCAATTTACAATTTGGGAGTTAACATTTTTGAGTGTGTGTAGGTAAAAAATATATACACAGACACTTCATTCATTTTATACTGTTTGTATCATAGCTACGTAAATTAATAATTGTAAATATATCTATAACTGAGCTGCATCTTCAACAACAGTTACCTTGTGTATGGTCACTCATAGAGTGTCTAGTACAATACATTTGCATATTTATACATTTACAATGTTTATACTCCACTTGTTATTATTGGCAATGCAAAGTTCTCAGTTCTAGAGTGAATTATGGGACTGCACATGCCCTTCAAAGTTTCATATCTTTGAGCTAATATGTGACAACCTGCCTTATGAGGTCTGGTGACACTTCCAGCTGTACTTGACAGCTTGTCTTGTATTGGAATTAGGTTCTAGCAGCTTCCAGTCCTGAGCATGGACTTGTCTTACTGTATCAATCTTTTCACTTAACAGCTATTGACTGGAGAATGAAGGTTCTATCTTTCAACTCTGTAACAGTAGTCCTCTGACTCTACCATTAAAACCTTGACCATTTATTGCCAGATCCCCATCCCTACTGAAAACATTCAGATTCAGTGAGCATCATCACCTATTGGTCCATACTTCCCTTTGGCTATGCATTACTATTTGTATATCCATTGGTTCAAGGCTAAGAATTCTCACTCTGATTGAGATAAGACAGGATCTGGGCTAGTACATTATTTAAAGGCAAGATGAAATATGATAGGCACAACTAGCCAATCAGTGGAGATGTTCAGTTAATCTGATTTTATTCATTAAGGAAGGGGTACATTGGCAGTTCATTTGGAGGTAAAGCAGACAATGAATAACTCTGAGCTGAAAGAAAGTAGGCACAATAATGAGGTAAGTTCATGTTGTATCGGAAGCTGCTAGATATTGTTGTGATGCACTATGACTTCTCCTTATATGAAATCAGGAATCTCTCAGAAGCTATGCCCAGAAAAACCTGTTAGCCACTTTAACTTCCCTTTCCATTCCCCACCCTAAGTTTTCCATATTCTTCTCAATCCTGTTCCATCCCATTTCCACAACATAATCTTTGTCAACTCACTGGCCTTTATATCTAAATCCCACTTATCTTTTCCCAAACCCAGCATAAAAACCAATAACCCACTTTCTGTATAATCACTTTGTTTATATTTATTCTTTCACAACTTCATTATTTGGACCCTTGCTGCCTTGAGGCATATAAATTCAATTAACAGATGCCTAATATTTTCTATGCCTTCCTTACACAACTTGCAGACTAAATCACCCACATTTTTCCATTTATGTGTATATTACTTTGTTGCTAAAGATCCCACTCAAGCCTTAAACAGTAAACTACTTTTCTTGCTATTATCATAAATTAACTCTTACCCAATATTCTGTTTGCTTCTATGTATATTTAAATTTGTTTACTCTCCATACAAGTTTTAATTCTCCCCAATTCCCTATTCTTTATTAATGCATCTATTCTTCTATCACATTCTTTAAAAACTATAACACTCAACAATTCTCCTAACACAATCATCCCACCTTTTATATAAGTATACTGACATAAAGTCTATATCCAAATCTTCTGCATGTTGCATTACCTATTACACCCATCTTGTTGCCTGCCCTTTATCATAACCCAATTAAATACTATTTTGGCTATTCTTTTATTACCCATAAACTGCAATCTACTGAACATTTTCAGTTTGCATCTCTCATATAAAAACTTGATCATCCCATTTCTCCTTAAATTGCATCCTTTGCCATCCACAGGTCTGCATCTAATGCATGTCTTCATACTTACTAATACCCTTTACTACACATAATGTATTATTACTATATGTTAACCCTGCTACTGCCATTCCCTTTCCATACAATTCCAGCTGCATAATATTTTTTATATGAGAACATTGTTAATTTCTTTATCAAGCGCTTTCTTTTCTTAGCTTTATTTATCAATTTTTTCTCCCATTCATCCAAGCAATTTCTCTGATTACTTAAGACAATTCCCAAATAGTTATATCTATTCACCACACTTTATATCCCCCAATAAAAATTCTTTGTCTTCTCTTTCCCTAGTATTAATCATAATTACTTTTGATTTTTCTTCCACTATATTTAATCCCAACTCTTTATCCAGTCTTGCTTATGTCCTCAGCATAACTTCCATATATTCCCTTCTTTCCACACACATAAAGAGATATTGTAATATGAGGCACTGTGACATCTCCTTATATGGAGACAGGAATCTCTCAACAACTATGCCCAGAGAAACCTGTTAGCCACTTTTTTCCCATATTCTTCTCTACCATGCTCCACAACACAATCTTGGTCAACTCCATAGCCTTTACATCTAAATCCTCCTAATCTTTTTTCAAACCCAGAATTAAAACCAATAAGCCACTTTCTGTATAATCACTTTGTTTATATTTATTCTTCCACAACTTCATTATTTGTACCCTTTTTTCTTTTAGGCATTTACATTCAATTAATAGATGCCTAATATTTTCTATGCCTTCCTTACACAACATACAGACTAAATCACCCATATTTTTCCTTTTATGTGTATAGTCCCTTGTTGCTAAAGATCCTGTTTGAGCCTTAAATAGTTAACTACTTTCCTGGTTATTATCATTAATTAACTCCCAACCAATATTCTGTTTACTTCTATAAATAGTTAAACCCTTTTTATCCACTATACTAGTTCTTCATCTTTCCAATTCCCTATTCTTTATTAATGCATCTATACTTCTATCCCATTTTTTAACACTATAACACTCAACAATTCTAACTAACACAATTATCCCACCTTTTGTATAAGTATACTGACATGGTCTTTATCCAAATATTCTGCATAGCACATTACCTTTCTTACCCACCTTGTTGCCTGTCCTTTATTCATAACCCAATTAAATACTATTTTGGCTATTCTTTTATTATCTATAAACTGCAATCTACGGAACTTTCATTTTGCATCTCTCATATAAAAACGTGACCATCCTATTTATACTTGAATTGCCTCCTTTGACGTTTACATTTCTGCATCTAAGGCATGTCTTCCTACTTCTCTTTGTATTTTTTCTAAGTAATCTAATACCCCTTTACTAACACATAATGCATCGTTACCATATGTCAACTCTGCTACTGCCACTCCCTTCCATACAATTCTAGCTACATCATATTTATTATATGAGAGTACTTTTAATTTCTTTATCAATCTCTTTCTTTTCTTTGCTTCACTTTATCAATTTTTTCTCCCATTCATCCAATCAATTTCTCTGATTACTTAGGACAATTCCCAAATAGTTATATCTATTCGCCACATTTAATTTTGTATTCCCCAATAAAAATTCTTTATCTTTTCTCTTCCCAGTATTAATCATTACTTTTGATTTTTCTTCACTAAATTTAATCCCCATCTCTTTACCCACTTTTGTGCATGTCTTTAGCATAAATTTCCATGTTTTCCATTCTTTCTGCACACAAAAAAATATTATCCGCAAAATAAAAGTCTCGACAATGTATATACTCGCTTGCCATCTACCCCTCTTCCTAATATTTCCTCTCTCCATTTCTCTCAAACACAGCAAAAACAAAATAGGTGACATAAGCCATCTTTGCCTTTGTCCCACTCCATTTTTATCTTTAACTGATTTTATATTCCCTAATTGATACGTACAGTAATTATTTTCATATAATTTCTTAATATTATCCACTAAAGCTCCATCCATTCCCAAATTTATTAAAAACGTAACATGAAGCAAGCGCCACTGTACAGCTGGAAGTATTACCATATCTACACATGAGGCAAGCTGAAAGTGTTAGGCACACCTGGGAAAACATATGAAGTCCTTTTTCTTCAATAGTTAGTTACACTGCGAACGGGATAATAGTTTTATGTAAAATGTTGTATATAAGTTTAATTAAATATTTAAACATACTTGCGTGAATCCGTGCTTATTTTGAGTTCATATAAATAAACACACAGCAAGTTGTAAAAGAATCGTTTATGAATGGTTGTTTTATGAATGTAGGTAATGTAATCCTTAATTATCGAATTCCACATCTTATCATTAACAGTCACTAGTTATAAAAAAAAAAAATCAAGAATCTTTATTTTCCATATTGCAGGTATTATTGACTAATGATTTTTTATTGGGCAACGTTATTTAGAAAATATTTTTAATTTTCTCTTGATTACTGATTGTTACAATACTTATTCGGAAATGTTTACAGCTAACGCAGAGGGCGCTATCTTCTGAAAAAAAAAATGTTATATTGAAATTACAGACGTATTTTAGGTAATATGTGAGCTCAATAATTTTTATGAAATTTGATTGAAACAGAAAAAAAAAATTATTCTAAATTAGTTTAGTAAATCATTATTTGAAAATACACACGTTAAAATTAATGTTTGTAATTTTGTATTTTTTAGATGTGCTTAAAATGGACGACTTTCCTATCGAGACACTGACAGGCTCCAGCAGTGACGAGGAAACATCTAATTTCAGTAAAAGTTCCATTGAAAATGTGAATCGATTTCAGCCTGATTTCCTAAATCAAACAAATAACGAATATATGAAAAAGAATGATATGAAAAATTGTCCAAACATCTTGTATGGTAATCAAAACTTGGATAGCTACTATAAAAATGGGAAATCTGCTGATGTTATAAAACAAGACCCTGCAAAAATGGAAAGAGAATATTTTGTTACTGGTAAGAGGAAAAATATTGAGAAAATTAACGACGAAGAGTCGTTTAATTGGAAAAAAAATAAAATAGATGAATTCTCAAACGCACCAATGTCTATTAATAAAAGCGTTCTTGTTTCCGACCAATATTCTATTAATAAAAAACAATTAAATCTAGATAAGAGTAAAAATATTGGGCAGAATTATACTAACACAATCTTTGCAGAAAGTGAAAGTAAATCTTTAGGATTTATTAAAGTCACTGAATCTGAGAATTTTTCTGGCGAATTTTATAAGGAGAAGGAAAAAAATGAAAAACAACAGTCACCCACTTTGTTAAAAGTGAAACAAACTTATGGTGATTCCGGCAAAGAGACTATGTCGGTAGCAGAAAAGATGATGTTGAAAATGGGTCATAAAGAAGGTAAAGGCCTTGGAAAACATGAACAGGGTCGTACCACAATTGTTGAATCTTCACTTCAGAAAGGTCGCAGAGGATTTGGTTATCAAATTCTTGCATTTGAATCGAGTGACATTGTTTGGGAGTCAAAATCTGATACAATAAAAGCTGAAGAAGATGTTATTTGGGTACCTAAATGTGAAAAAGAAGTGTTAACAGCAGATGATCTAAAATTTTGGTTGAAAGAAGGGCCTAAAAAACTGGTAATCGATAATGAAACACATTTTTGTAGAGAAGCAATATTAGAAGAAGTCTTAAAGTGTAAAAGTGTATTTGACAGCTTAGAGCCAGATGAGATGAGAAGAGCACGTACAAAGTCTAATCCATTCGAAACCATAAGAGGGGCATTCTTTCTAAATCGAGCAGCCATGAAAATGGCAAATATAGATGCAGTTTTTGATTTTATGTTTACTTCTCCAAAAACTGAAAGTGGTATACCAATGGTTGCAAAAAATGAATTATTGTATTTTGCAGACATTTGTGCAGGACCCGGTGGTTTTTCTGAATATGTTTTATGGAGAAAGCAGTGGGATGCTAAAGGATTTGGTTTTACTCTAAAAGGTCCAAATGATTTCAAATTAGAAGATTTTTTTGCAGCACCATCTGAAAATTTTGAACCTCATTATGGAATCAATGGCATAGAAGGTGATGGTGATGTTTTTGTTTCAGAAAATTTATTAGAATTTCGTAAATTTGTTCTTGCAAGTACCGACAACAAAAAAGTTCATTTTGTGATGGCTGATGGTGGATTTTCTGTTGATGGGCAGGAGAATATTCAAGAAATTTTATCTAAACAATTATATGTATGCCAATTTATGTTTGCCTTAAGTATTTTGCGAGAAGATGGACATTTTGTATGTAAATTATTTGATATTTTTACTCCATTTAGTGTTGGTTTGGTTTATCTATTATATAGATCATTCAAAAAAGTTTGTATTCATAAGCCTAATACTAGCAGACCTGCAAATTCAGAAAGATATATTATTTGTAAATGGTTAAGGAAAAATACTGAAGATGTATTTGAATATTTATATAAAATAAATATTAGTTTAAATCAGTTCTCAAAACTTTCTGACAAAGATATTATCGAAGTTGTACCTTTAGAAACATTAAAAAATGATACTAATTTTTATGAGTATATTGTAAATTCTAATGAAACCTTTGCTAAAATTCAAGCTAATAATTTAGCAAAAATTAAAGCTTTTGTAGAAAATCCAAATTTACATGAAGAGTCTCAAAGTGAAATGAGAAAACAATGTTTAAAATATTGGATGATTCCTGATAAACCAAGATCTGCTCCATCTAAAATCAACCCATTACATAAATTTGAAGAAATTACCAATAATGAAGACACCAGTTATTTTGGAAAAGAACCTTGCAAACTTCAATTAAAAGAAATAAAAAGTAAATATGATTTTTGTTGTGTTGTTGTTGGAGGAACTATGTGTTTTGTATTAGGACTTGGTAGATCACAAATTTTTACGTGGGATGGTAAAAAGCAATCTAAATGGATCAAACTATCTCTTAATTTGGAATTGCCAAAAAATACATTACTATTAGCAGAAAAACTAAAACAATTAAAAGGGGAAGGAAGAGCACAGAAGAAGGTTGAAGCAATTCATGTGCTGGATGCTATTATGCTAGGTGATAAAGATGTCAGACATTTGTCATTTGCAGAACGTATTGCCCAATGCAAAAAGTTTGTTAAAGCCATTTCTAAACCAAGTAGACCAGACTATGCACCTCTTAGAGTGAAAGATATGTTTACTTTAGAAAATATAAATGAAGTGTTTGAACGATTAGAATTTAAAACCATGAAAACAGCTTCTCGAGAACAGAAATTATGTTTCAGAATGGATGACTGGTATTTTGAACCTAGTGGAATTTTATTTTATAAAGTAGTGAATAAGCCATGGTCAATATGTTGGAGCAGGACACATTCAAAATTTTATTATTATAATTATGAAGACCAGATATCACTTTTTAAATGTCCTGAAGATTCAATTTCCTCATTTCGTTCCTGTTTTTCAAATTTATTTTTGTGGGAATGGGAAGCTGGAGTACAAATTCATGACAAACAAATGAAGAGACAGGAAAACAAAATTCATAAAAGTGATATAATTTCATTGATGCAGAAACTTCCTTAAAATAAAGTTCTTTAGGAGATGTTGCTATTGCATAATGAAATGTTTTGTGTAAATCTGTTTTCCAAGTTGTATATATTGTAAAATAAATCTAAAATTTTGTAAACATGTAATTTGTTAACAAATTGATAAGTGAAAAGAAAATGAATTGTATTTAAAGTTTTTTTGTTCTTTACAGGAACATGCTTTAACAGAAATTGCGCTACTCATTTAAAATATTTAGCCAAACTAAATTTTTTAAATTTTCTTTCTATTTAATTTTATTAATTACAGATTGGTAATTCTCTTTTAGTATAATGCTTTTGTGAGTTTCAATCTTAATATTATTGACACTATTCTGGTTTCTTCACATGTTATGGACTGCTTTAATATAATTAGAAATATGCATAAAATCTTAACAGAGAAAAACATATTTTTATTATTTATTTACGAGTCTTACTACAATAATATGCACATGCACACACAAAAATTTGTACAGAACTTATTAGGAAAGTTCCAGTATAATGAATTTTTGTTTAATGAGTTATAATAATTGTGTGATTTCAAAGTGCATTTTATAATTTCAGAAATGTTCATACGGGAAAGATATTTTGTTTGATTTATGTTTGAAAAAATTAAATGAATATCGAATCATATTTTACAAATGTTTGTTTTTTGACTAACATTTCTAATAAAACATTGATTTCTACAAGTGATAAAAGTAAAATAACCTTTTTGTTAGCATTTAAATGTGATCAAAATTTTTTGTACTTGTTAGTCTCAAATTACTCTTTATCAGAATGTATAGTGTTACTTGAGAATTACCTGGCTGTAAATATATAATTTTCATTAATTGTATACATATATTAATTTTATTATTACATATGTATTGTGATTTTATATTAAATATATTTGTGTTTTTGTTGAATAAAGTATTCAAGTTTTTACTGGTCTTGATCATGATATGTTAGATATATGCACTGGTCTCTACACTAGAGAACCCTCTGAAGAATTATACTAACCATATGTAAATATAAGTTTTAACACTGATCAAAAAAAAGATTTTGAATTAACTGCCAGATGTCAAGTCAAGTTAGACATTGTTATTCATTATATCTAAAAACTATATTTATAATATATGTCCATCATTTAATCTTATATGCATTCATCAAGATAACTTCCTAATATTACAACTCAATGTAACATGCTAACTTTCACTAAGTACAAACTTTATTTCATTTAGAACTTTGGTATGTCCAATAAATTTTTTTTTATTATTTTCTTTTCAGTTGTCAGATATTAAAAATGTTTTGCTAATTTATTACAAATACACAGGAAAATGAATATTTACTGTATTATCTGAATAAATATTGGTTGGAAATTATGATTAATAAATAAAAAATGGATTAAAAATAAGAAGCCTACATGATCATAAATGAATTAAGAAAGCATAAATAATTTATCAGAATCAAATTTTTGAAGTAGTTTAACTATTGAAACGAAGTGATCTATTAAATGAATGAACAAGTTAGTTATTATCACCTGAAAAACTTAAGTTATCTTAAAAAAGCAAAATTAAAAATGAATGTTCAAATATTTTTAATATATATTTTTTATTTTTTGTGTTTGTCAAATATATATATATATTTAGATGACATAAAGTGTACCCATAAAAATAAATATAGTAATTCCATTGTATCACCATTCGACATTACTGTTTCATTAACCCACGATTTGGAAAAAGTATTTACAAAAAATAAATTCATAAATTTGAATTTGTAAAGTTCATTTGCACATGCTTATATGAGTAGTACTCTGAATTATCTCTTGGTTATTTCTTTATGTCATACACTCCATCAGTTATGATTATGCTCTCTTAATTTATTATTGTATTGCCCTTTTCACTACATTATTTTATTTTTGTGTTAATTATTTTTATTGATGCTGTAAGCATAATTTTTAAATTAAATTGTATCATAAGTATAAGATATAAGGTTTAATATTGTTCATGATTTCATGCATCCTCATAAAGACATAGATATGGCAGGACTATTGTTTCATTTGAAAAAAGTAAATTATTTTATGGAAGAAACACCGTTTGATGAACATACTTATTTTAAATAATTATTTTTATGATGACCTATTAAATATTTATTCTATGGTGCTAATTGTATGTATGCTCTATCCATTGGTAGACTTACCATATACATTCCAAACTATACCAGAATAAGATAATTAGTTTGATTTTTTTGCATACAACAATCAAAAACTAAAAAAACTAACACATTTCAAAATATCAATATGGTTTAATTTTTTTTAGAAATAAAGCTGAAATTTATATATTTTTGCGACTAGTGATTGTAAAACAAATAATATATTTGACAACGTGAAAATAATATTTATTTACAAAACAAATCTTTGGGAAGAAATTTAATTAATGAAAATGCACAAATATTCAATTAAAAAAAATTAGATAGATCTTGACTGTCACAATTCAATAAAAGCATATAATTCCATAACAAAGTAGAAAGTGAAGAAGTATGTAAAAAAGTTTTAAGTCTGCCAAGTGATGAAAATTATTTAAGTCATCAAAAAAGTGCAAAAACATTCATTTAAAGAAACTGTAATTAAACTTTATTATTATTTTCATGTTGCACCCTGCGTGATGCTATAACATCGGAACTAAGGTCTATGCTTGTCCATGTATAATTTGTTGTAATTTCAGTTATTTTAAGTCTGCAAGTAATAGTTTTGATTATTTGTAAAATGTTGAAGAATTCTATTCCAAGTAATAAATAGTGAAGAAAATATGGCATTTTTGTGCCGACACAATTTCTCGGATGGTTGTGCTATTACACAGCCTTGTGGTTGACATAGTTCTGCCATGCCAGTAAAAAGGAAAAACTCTAAGGGATAATTTACACTTATTTTTCAGTGTCTACAGAAAGGTTATCAGGCAAGTATTATAGTTAGAGGTATAATAGTTTTTTTAATTATTGTTTAAATGTGAAAATCCATTGCAATCTGACCTGTGAGATTTCGGAGATTGTATTTCTTTTGGTTGTGGATGTACCTATAGCAACAGTCATAAAATTTATAGGAAAACTTCAGTGTGACTGACTGCTCTAATATGGGCCGATAAGCTTGCTTGGTCACCAAGACATAAATCAAGACCTGTTCCTTGTGTTTTAAATGACTTGCAGCACTTTTGCATATATCATTTTCCACTTATACTTTAAATTGATTTTCAAAATAAATTCATATTTTTTAAAAATATTACTTGTTTTCAATCCTTGCCTCTTATTAATTTCAAGTTTGTTTGCTTGTTTTGATTTTGTATGGAAAAAGTAAAACTTATTGATTAACTTAATCTAGAATAGTTTGGGATGAGTATGATCGTCCATTTATGGATAGAATATACATGCAATGAAGACTAACTCTCATAACACATTTTTATGTATATTGTATTCCTTGTTTTTTTTTTGCATTATTTTTTTATGCTGCCTTTTTATAATTTTTTTTTTTTACAGAGATTACTAATATATTTGTCAATTACAACTCTGAAGAAGACTGCTATTAAGTCAAAACTGTAAGATACAACAATAATAAGATGTAAAGAAGAAAAGAATACAGCATGTTAATTAGTATTTCTTAATTTGCAGCTGCCTTTTTAATGTCTGTGAATAAATGCTGTCTTAGTGAATAGTTAATGTTTTATCATTCTTTAATATAGTTAGAATCTATTATTTACTATTTTTTTTTGTACATAGAATTTGTTCATAATTTATAATAAAATTGAAATATGTATCGGTAAGGGCATACATTAGTGTCATGAAAGAAACTTTGTATGACAAGCATACTGTACTTATTGGCAATCATTGTATTAAATTCATTGGGTGACATCCAAATAATTATGAGTCCTAATCTATTGTTACAATAGTTACATGAGGTTTCCAATAAAATAAAATAAAAACCTGCATCCATCTATCACAATTTTTCACTGTTCGTTCAATTTTATATTGAAAAAAATGATGAATTCTGAACTTAAAAATCATCAAATTACTGTTTAACACCAATTATATGATAATGAAAATATTTCATAGCAGAAACTTGTAAGATATGAATTCAAGAATTTGTTAGAGATTTTTAAGTGAACTCATATGAAATAATCTAGACTATCGAATTATTCAATTTGTTCTTTCAAAAAACAAACAAACTTGTAAATACATTAGAATTAACTAAAATAGAATTATTTTATATACAAATAAGCTGCTAAGATTGGGAAGAGTTGAAAGGGGAGGATTTGATAGAATTACTTAAATATTTAAATTGAATAGCAGCAGATTTTCTCACAATCAGTTATGATTTGATTGGAATAAAGCCTTAAAATAGTGAATATATCTTGCAGTTCACATATTTTATAATAATAATCTCTCCATGCAATATATTTTCCAATAAATATGTCTTTTTTTCTTAACTATATTTTTCTTTCTCAAACTACCCAACTCTTATATTAAAAAAAGATCATTTGTTTAATCACTCATGATATATTATTTCTATTGCATCTCTTATTTCTCGAAATCAAATTGCTCTTCCAAGATAAATATGTCCAATTTGCTATATGCATCTATTTGGTATTCTTAATAATACCTAATTGCTGGTAAAACTAAGTTTACTATCCTAAAATCCTCACATTTTACTGCATTTCCTCGACACTGCAAATATTAAGTAATTCTTCAAATCCTTCTTTCTCAAAACTTTTACTAATTCAAATTGAATTTCATCAATTTTATGAAGTCATTTCAATTATAATTTTTTTGTGGTTCATCCTCCATTATTGTACAACTTATTTTATCCTTGCTTAGCATTAACGTAAATAAAGACTTCATTATTTTTGCCATATAAATCAGTTATTCTTTCCAATATTTCCTTTACACCTTTACTTTCTATTATTTTGCTATACTTTGCTTTATTTCATTCTTATAATTCTGCTTTTCCTATCCACTTTCTCCTATTAAAAATTAAATCAAACTTTCATTTACTTTCTAGGCATTTCTTCTAATCATTTATGTCTAGTTTTAACCATTTATAGTCTTGCTGTTAAATTTAATATAATCTTACATAATATCTTTTTTTCACTTTCATTTTATTAATCATCTTATTTTTGACCCAATCCTTTCTTTGATCTTTACATATACATTTATTTATTCCATAACCTTCTTGAGATTTTTATGTCTTATTTGGAATTACACTTGCTATTATTTCCTCTCTTTTTTTAATATTCAATAAACCCAAAAACATTTTTCTGTCTCATTTATTAATAATTTTCTTCATTTAGAATTTTTTATACTCTTAAAATTCTGTTTGAAATATTTGTATCACATGAACTCTTAAGGGTATTTTTGAATACTGTCTGAACTAATAAATAACCAAATTGAAATGTTATAACTGAGAGCATTCTATATGCATTTTTTTTTTTTTACTTTTTTAAACCATATGTAATAAGAGCAGTTCTCTTTCATCCTACTGCAATCTATTGTAAGTATAAGTAATCAATATATATCGGATGATATAGTGCTTTAATATCCTCATCTTCAGATTAGTTTGTAGTTTTTGTCTTCATTATGGAGGATTTAATATTAAAATCAATATACTTATGTATTTAGCAAACATTTGATTCCTTTGTACTATTCAAACTAGTAGCTTGAAATTAAAAAAATAAAAAACCAAGCTACTTGATTGCATAATTATATGGATCTGGCACTAGGTCAGTTTCTATAAATTTTAAAGACCTCAGTTTTATGACATTTTTGCTCCCCTTCTATATTTATTTTTTTTGTTTTTGCAAACATGCTTCCACGACTAGTTTTCTTCCCTTCATTCTTGAACCATCTAACACTGTGTAATCAATGGACATCAGATGGTTTTGCCTTTGCCAGATGAATCTAGGTTTAGTGCACTTACCCATCTAGCACCCTTTTTTTATTCCTTTATACTATTCAAGGTATCAGTTTCAATAATATAAAAATCTAAGGTGGCTTCTAGATGCATAAGCTCCAGCTTTGAATCTTAGTCCTCACCGATGAAGGCAAAAGCCAGAAACTGCTCTGGAAATAATAGTTCTATGTCATCTGATATCCAATGATTACTCAAACTTGTAGTTGATGGCTTTAAGAGTGTTATTGCATTTTCAATCATATACTTATGTGAATCAATATTTTTGATAATGACACTCGTAAAATGAAAAGAAATTGTTTATTAATATATCTGGCTTTGCTCTTAGCAATCACAAATATATATCTTAGACTAATTATTGAAAAAAATCAATAATTACATTAATTTTGGTTTTATAATTATGTTTTGCTCAGTTATTTAAATATTATTTGTTTTTCTTCAGATTTTGTTTATTATTAGTTTAATATTTTGTTGGTTAATTTACTTTTGTATAGTTTTGTCGATTATTCTACATTTTTTTTTTTGTCATTCTTTGAAAAAATATATATAGAATTTGTTAAACCCTACAATAATTATATGTTGGATGCATTTGATAAAAAATTTTTTTTTAAATTTATTCGTCTGCAGTATGTAGTCAGAGTATGGTGAAGAAAACTAGGAAGCATGAATCATATAATATAATTGTTGATATTAGCTATGTGTATACTGTCGCCATATTTGTTCGTGCAAAAACTTTTCATTTCTTAATCTTAAACAAGTAATCTGCCTGTTTTTTCAATCCATTACCTTCATGCAATTATTTTTTAATTCATTTTTAATTGTTTTATACTTCTCTGTATATATTACTTTCATCATCATATTTGTATAATTACTAGTCTCATGGACAACTTCATCATCAACAATTTATTAATTATTATTGCACTTTGTATAAAATGATCCCTTGCATTTGGATTGTAAAGATCATCTATATCATTATATTGGGTTTAATTACAAAAACAATAAATTAACGATCTTGTTTCAGAAATATCTGCAACAGGGATGTTTAACCTGTGACCCAAATGTCATACACAGCTCAAAATGGCTATAAATGCAGTCCAACACAAAATCATAAAATTAAATAAAACGCGAAATTTTTTTTGTGATATGTGCAATATGATTAAAATAAATATATGTAAATATCAAATATCCCACTAGTTTTATGTTGTTCTCTTATTTTTATAATAAATATAGGGGATTTGAACTCAGACTTTCAAGCAACCTTCAACTATTCACATGTGTCAGTAATTTGAGATAATGTAAATAGTTGAAGGTTGCTTGAAAATCTGAGTTCAAATCCCCTATATTTACAATTAAGTTCCAGGTATAAGAATGCCAGTATTTCAAATAAATATATATATAAAACTAATATTTATTATTTAAATATGACATTTTCTATATTAGTGATCACAACCTTAGAATCTGCTTGATGATTTTAAAAGACTGTATGAGCCATTACTCAATCTGGATTATCATATGAGGATTCTTTTGTTTATCTATGGCAGCAGATATGTGCTTAACTTTTTTTTTGCTTATTAGCTTTCTGTAATATTTGTGAATATAATACGTGAACCAAAACAGCTATTCTTTTTCTTATATGGCCAGAAATGCTAAAAGGTGGACATCCCTGATCTACAGTATTTAATATTTTTCATTTCTAATAATAAATTCTCAAGCTTTTCTAATTTAATTATAATCATAATATTTTATGAAATCCTTAAAAATAATATTGTTAAATAGATAACATACTGTAATGAACCAATTTATATATATTTGAAAGTATTATTTTATAATAAAGCTGAGGAAAACAAAATTCTTCAAATAAAAATATATTTTAAAAATGCTAGTAATCGGTCAGCTCTATCAAGAAACACGTGCTATTGATTCCATCATGTAAAGTTTTGAGATACACAAGAATACAATAAACACAATGGAGCATTATAGTGTGTACATGTACAAATCAAATATGTGTGGATACATGTACACAGGTCTTTTTAAAAAAGGGGGAGGAGTTATTGCAGCTGCAAATATCTGATTTTTTCTCATAAAATGATAATTAGATATGAACAAAAAATTAAACCTCTAAAATATTACATGACCATTTCTAGCTACCCCTAATTACTATGGCTTGCACTAGGTGGCACTGTTGTACAGAGAAAGTTGTTACTGTTTTAACAAAAAGTTCAAGATTAAAAAGCAATTTATTAATTCACAAAGGAATCTATCAGAACCAGAGCATGATCTCAATTGACTTTAATTAGATGGTTGTGGTATCATTTTTAATAAACAAACAAAAATTGATAGGAATGAGGATGAACAATCCTCTGATTTCAGCTTCTGATAATCAATCTTGTCTGGAATTATGCCTTTCCTGGACAGAAATAGTATGTTATTTGCTTCACTGAACAAACTAAATAATATACTGCACTTTATATAGGGCTTGATCTAATATTGTGCAAACTAGTCAGTTCCTAGGATATAGAGTTCACTGAGAGGTATAGTACCAATCTACTTTTCTATAAAGTAGATATTTTTGCAAAGGATAATCAATTTTACATTAATTTTTTCTACTAAATATTTGTTCCTCAATAGAAATTTGCATATTTGAAGGGGGTGGTGCAAGTTTAGGTCTTACTTAGAGTGCAAAATGATTTGGTGCTGACCTTATCTGCCAATCATTTTTTTAAAAAAATAAAAATTTTTAAAATAAAATGGAAAACATCTGGTTTAGAAACAAAAGCAAAAAATTTTTGTTTCCTTGTATATCAAAAAATAAATTATTATTATTAATCAAAAATAAAGAAATAAAATTTTAGTAATTTTTAAGAAAATAAAACTTCGTTAATCATCACTCTTGAATGACTAACTAAAAAAAAAAGGAGTTAAAAATAAGTTTTGTGATGATTGCACAAATTAGATCATAAAACAAATAAATTCAGAGATCTCACAAATCAGTCCTTTGACAAATTTATTTGTTGACTTATAATGCTGTCTTTTGCAGGTGACTTTTCTCTAAAACCATTAAAACATCACATGATCATTTCCTATGCTTACATAATCTGTTTAAACAATAGACACTGGATAGGGATTTTATGCACAAATTTTTTTACTTCCATTGATTACTAAGACTTTCACTAGGTGGTATTACTGTATGGAGAGTTTCTATGAAATGAAGTTTTAGGGAATTTGATTTATTAAGAAATATAGTTCAGGAAACTTATAAAGGGAGGTAGGTTTTAAATTGCAGTGTTATTAGAAAGAGGAATGGACAGGATGTAAGAAATAAACCATGGGTAGCTGATTTAGATATAAATGTATATGTGGAGAGGGAATAGGTCTGTAAAACTAATGGTAAGCAAGTTATTTATATATGTAATGGAGAAGAAAGAGTCAAAGAATTTATAAAATAGTTAGGAAAGAAGATATTGTTAAAATTGGATATTTGAATATGCAAGATGATAGGAGACCAGAAAGTGGTTGGAATTAAACAAAGCAGTTAAAAATGAGCTTGAGGTACTATTAGCAGTAATGGAAACAATACTAAGAGAAGAAGAACATATACTGGAAGACTTGGTATGACAGGGTATAAATAGAAAAGAAAAAAGGTGGTGGTATAGGAATTATGTCAAAAATATTTATTGTTAAATGTCAAAAACATTGGTGGTTTGAGATAAGGTTAAAAAGAATGGATGGTGGCTATAGTGTATATAGCTATGGGGGATAGTCAAACTATAATGAAGTGGAACAGTAGCATTTATGAATATTTAGCTTGGGATATACATAGTTAAAAAAAAAAGGGGGAAATAAAATAATGGTTATAGGTGATATGAATGGGCTATTGATGCCATAGATAACAAGAATGGACAGCTTTTGAAGAATTTTTGTCAGAATGAAATTGAGCACTGAAAATTTCTCAAATATTTATGGGACAATAGACGTGGTTAAGAAATAACATTTCACACAATAGATTATATATTAGTATAGAAAGAGGGAATGAATAAAGTACAGAAAATTAAAGTGTTTGATAATGAAGAGAGAGTATGTAATAGTGATCATAATTTCTTTATAATAGAAATGGTTAATAATGTGATGGAAAATAGTAATAAAAGTAGACAGGATAATGAAAGATATGGATGGAGAATGAATGATAAGAAGTTAGAAAAATATAAAATAAAAGTTGAA
Source organism: Epiperipatus broadwayi (assembly GCA_028023455.1). NCBI lineage: Eukaryota > Metazoa > Onychophora > Udeonychophora > Euonychophora > Peripatidae > Epiperipatus > Epiperipatus broadwayi. Next base: position 4,662,081 of record JAQFVV010000096.1, read on the forward strand.
GAAACCATGGAGGAATTGGTTGGGAGTGAATATAAGGACTAATGTGGTAAAGTAGAAAAAAGTGGCAAATAGGGTTTTAGATAAGAATATTCAGGTGAAAGTAAAAGAGAGAAAGCATGCAAAGAATGTAAGTGTGCTATTAAGAACAAAAAAAGTGAAAAAGATGTAAAATGGGAAAAGTATTTAAGAAACAAGAATTTGGCTAAAATAGATAATTATATAGAGAATGAAATTAAATATTGTTGGAAGATATTAATAAAAGTGGAAGAGATGGGAGTAGACACTTTGTGTGGTAAAGTGACATCAAAACAAAGGACTACATTGACTTCTAGTATATATTTAACATCTACATTAACAGTAGCTTACATTATATATCAGTTTATTTCCAATTCATGTATATAATTATGAGTAATCAATAAACATAGGATGATAATGTTAACAAGATTTTGACATTCATCAGTAAGGAATACTGGATTGCATTTAATTCATTTAGCAGCCACTAATGAGTTGAAAATTTCAAAATCTATTTACATTTAATGTTCATTGATTATTCATATATTCTGAGATTAGCTCAAGAAATGCTGTAGAATGGATTACCACTGATGTTTAAAATAGGAAGAATGTATCTCTTACCTGGGTCAAAAATATATTAATGATACTTAATGTCAAATAGATAATCAGTTATCGTGAGTTTCAAATTCTAGGGTGTTAAAATTTTCAAGTTAACTTGAATAGCATATTAGAAATAAAGATGGCTGCTAAATGCATATGTGCATCTCAATAATATCAAACAATTTTAGGGGGTAGCTGGATGGCAGTCTTGTGTATATTGATTACTTACGCTAACACAAATGGCTCTAGAATAAAAGAATGTATTTATATAGCTATTAAATATAAGTTAGAAGAATCACATGATGCTTTGTTTTGTATGTTCAAAATATCATTTATTATATAAAAAAGTGTCTCTGACTAACTTAATAGGAATACATGATTTTTGCCATATTTTACTTTCATATTAAAAAAAAAAGTATGTTATTTTAAATTTCTTTTAGCATGCTTTATTTTAATGAATCGTGGCTCAATGGAACATCAATCTGGATGGCATGAAGACCATAAATGTAAAATGTTTAACACAAAAAAATCATAGTAATTCTGTTATTGAAATGAGATAAATGCAATAATTAATACCACTTCATATGCGGAGAAACACAGTAAGGCATTTCATCAAAGTTAACCATTATATTCAAAAAAAAAATTATATTTGGAACATGCATAAATATATAATGTCATATTTCTGATTTTATAATAAACATTATGGTTGTCCCACTGAAAATGCATTAACAAACATTATAATTGTTTTTTCATCTGTGAAATAGTATTAACCTTTAATTTATTCTTCAAAAAAGCGCAGTAACTGCATTATGCTTATTAATAAACTGTTTATATATTATACTTAATCATAGGTTAGTGCATTTTTTTATTCATTAATAATGTAATACTTGTGAATTTTCAAGTAAACCAAGATGGCAGCCTATATTTTTGATAAATCCAATAGTTTCAGTCCCGTCCCCCCCAATGTTTACAAAAAAATGCCTGCTAGAAAACATTTAATATTTGCATTTTATTTTTTATTAGTTATTTTCAGAAAAATAAATCATTGTGGAAAAATTAATTACAATATTTGCAGTTTATTATTATTATTTTTGGATTAACTTATTAATAGAAAAATGAAAAAAAATATAAGTACAATATTTACATTATTCATGTCAGCAGCACGCAATCATAATCATACACACTTTTCAGGAGGGCAGAATCCCATATCTTTGGAAATAGGCCACTGCATCACATTCTGCAACAGGAAGGTTCCAAATTTTTATCATTATGACAATTTATCAAAAAAATTGCTGACAAAAAGACACGCTGAATTAAAACAAAATACAATGTTAAGAGTGTCTCATCATTTCCATGTTATAATTTAAAAAAATTGAAATAAAGCTTAATGAAATTTATTTCTTTTTTTAAATTTACAGTTGATTTATTCATTAACAGCTAACATATCTTCAGTAGATTATAGGCCCTAGAAACTGTATATTTATCAAAAATACAGGCTGCCATCTTAGTTTACTTGAAAACTCACAAGTATCTAATGCTTAGTAAAATATTTATTTATAAATTATCACTTTTCACAATACTTAATATTTTTTATTTATTATTGGATATTCAGTTTCTAAACTCCATATTAATTTATTACTTCCAAGTTTCTTCTAAACAAGTCACCAATAAACTTAAAAAAAGGATTTTTATTTTTCAAAAAAATTCTTCATTCCCCAATTCCCCGGTTTTTTTACATAAATTTTTTTAAGAATCGACATCAAATTTCCCATCAATGTGTTTGGTGGAATAGTTTTTTTTTAGTCCCATTAGCCCTGTGTGATAGTTATGAATTCAGATGCAAAAAGTTAATGCAATGGTAAATGAAAATGTAACAGTTTACTCTAGATAAATACTTTGCATATAATAAAGATGTATATGAGAGATTGTGACCTGGGGCAACTGATGAGTGCTGGTTCAGCACGAAATGCATCTTGGGAGTCATTTGTCTTTTATTATATCTTTATTTATATGTATTTAAAAAGTATGGGGAAGTATGGAGATGTTTATTATATCTATAAAATATATTACATACGGGACAGAGAAAGGTGAATAATTCTGTGTGTGTAAATTTAAAAAAAAAAATCAAATATATTAATCTTTAACTGAGGTTTAAAGTTTATATCTGTGCTAGAGATAATCTCTAGTTTAGAAAATGATTAATAATAATCATTAGTGTATTATCTAAAATGGATGGCATCAAAGTTGTGAGTGGAGGAAGTTTGACAATGGTAAATGAAAATGTAACAATGCAAAAAGTTATTGTATCAAAACCAAACCTGTCACATTTTCGGTTTGGATATCATAAGACCTCTTGAGAACTGTGATTATTTGAGCTATATAGTAACGTGTAATCAATAACAATCTATGCCTGATATTTATTTGTGTGACTTTGCATTAATTCTTTTGCATTCTGATTATTTAGCTAAAACATAATTTCTAAGATAATTTATTTTGAGTATAGTTGGATTCAAGGCCTTTTCTGCCTATAGAATGTAATCAATTTATATGTTGCTCTGTGCAGCAGTAAGATAATGGACACAAACACTAAAGATTTCCTGGATCAAAGCTCTGCCCATCACGTCTGGCACTCAAACAGCACCTGACCTTCCAAGTAGAAACTGTTTAATTATTTATTTTAAACCACACATTATGTAAAAATACAATTACAACAGATCTTTAAAATTGTCTGAATTACTACCATTATTTTCAACAACTTTGAATTATAGTTTTAGTGCTCTAGTTAACACATGCACTCGTTTTCAAGAACAAAAAATTGAGTCTTATTGATAACAATGTAATAATAATATCCAACAAGGCATAAAGAACTTTTCACATTTAATGTCAGATCATAAGCTTTTCTTATGCGTACACAAACTATGAAAACAATAGCAAATTTCTCCATATAATAGTGCCTCCAATATCCCCAGACTAGTCTAGAAATATTGTTTGAAAAGGCACTGGATAAGGATTAAATGTACAACCTTCTAGCATCTGCTAATTACTATAGCTTACTCTAGGTGACACTATCATATGGAGAAATACCTGTTTAATTACTTAAATTTCCTTGGGAATATGAATTTCACTAAGAATGACTATCAATCTTAAACCATGACAACTTCTCGATTATGAATAGTGGTCTTGAGAAACCATGTAAAGCAAAATCCTCTTATTTCATGTATCATTTAGAAAAAATGGGTACTTATTTTATAGCAATTTATATTCCTTAAATAAGCATTCCACCGGATGTAGCAACCTAGCCAGATTTGTATAAAAAATATTTTTATTTATATCAATTCAAGAAATAGACAAATGTGAAATAATTTGTAAATAATGAATTACATAATAAAAGTATTAAAAATACCACTTTTAATGCAGTTTTAGTGCTGAATACCCTTATCAAAAGGTAATATTTAAAAAATATATATATAACATTATATGAAAAAAATTGTTAATAATTCTAGTTTATTACTAAATTAAGGAATTTTTTGGATAATAAAGTTTTTAAAAATTTATTTTTTTGTAAAATTAGATATAGTTAATATGTACACCAACATTGATCCAAAGATTGCTATTAATAATATTATAGATTTATATATAAAAGACAGAGGTCAAAATAAAAATAGGTTTTCATTTATATGAGATATTAGAAATTTGTTGTAGGGATCTTATTTTTAAATATGAAGATAATTTTTATAATCAAAAAGAGGATTTAAGTATGGGCAATAGACTAAGTAGTTTTTTGGCAGGAGTATATAAGCACAATTTTGAAAAACAATATTTTGTTAGTAGTAATAATAAACCAATTTTTTATGTTAGGTACATTGATTATTATTTTATGGTTTTTAACGGTAATGAAAGGAAGGCAGATATTTTTTTGAAATATATTAATAGTAAACAGGAGAAAATTAAATTTCCTATGTAAAAAGAAAATATCAATGTTATTGAATATTTAAGATTATTAAAAAAATTGGTAATAATAGAAATGTTATTATAGAAACTTCTGTATATAGAGAAAAAACATTTTTTGGATTATTAAATAATTGTTTATCAGATATTGATAATCATAGTAAAATAAATATTATCAATAATAAAATTCTTAGAGCAATTAAATTATATTCAAATAATAACTTATTTAAAAATGAGAGTAATATGATAAAGAATGAGTTTTATAAATGATTATCCTAGAGATATTATTAAACATTTATTTTCTAATAAAAATATTGATAAAATAAGAAATAGAATAAAATTAAATAAGAATAATAAAAAGGTAATTTATATTGGTTTCAATATATCCAAAGATTTGTTTGTTAAAGTTAGAAAAATATTTAAAATGATTAATAAGAAGTATAATGTTTTCATTTATCCAGTTTATAAAAAAAGAAGTTTAAATTTTTTAATTAATAATAGGAAATGTAATAATTTAGAGATTAGAATTCAGTTTACACAAAAAACTGTTTGAATTGTATTAAAAAGAATATAGAGATGTCATATGTTGGGACTATAAAAAATAAATTAGAAACTAGATTAAAACAGCATTTAAGTAATAAAAATTCAGCTATTATAATCATATGAATAAATTTAAACATAAAGATTTTGAAATAAAACCTTTAGAAGGTATAAAGTCATACCATAAAATAATATAAAGGAAGAAATTTACATTAGTGAAATTAAACCTGAATTAAACAGAACATTAATAGAAAAGAAAACAATTTGTTAATTAAATGTTTTTAGGGTATTTTTGGATGGGTATATAAATGTAAAAAAAAAATTTCATTGAGTTGAGATTATTTGTAATAGAAAAGGTGTTGAGGTAAAGAGAATTTTTTAATGTTTTTGCATTTGTTTGGAATATGTAATATTTATTATTATATATTTGTATTTTATTTTTTAGTGTTCCTTAAAAAAGACTATATTTTAAAATGGTCGAAACACTGGGTGTATTTTTGTATTGATTTACATATATGGAAAATCATACAATTAACTGTGCACATTATAAATTGAATTTAGTAGAACTATGTTATAAAAACTGAAACAGAGATAAATAATGGTAAATCTTTAATAATTTATGAAATGGTGTTGAAGAATTTGAAATAATTAGTTGGTATTTGTAAATTTTAAAATCTTATATCTCAGGTAGAGTGTTTGATAATCCAATCAATAAAAAAAGAGATTAGTATAGTGGAACATGAAAATTTTAAAACATTTCATTCTACATGCAATAATGGATATATTTTATTCAAAAAATAGTTTAAGAAATTTGGATTAGAAAGGCTAGGAAGACAAAAGGATATACTTAGAGTTGTGAGAATGTGAAAAATATTTAGAAAGAGATAGAAAGTTAATGATGGCTTTCCTGATGAGAAAAGATTTGACAGAGTGAACTGTATTTCACTTAGATATTTTAAAAAGGATTCAGATTAGATTATGTATAATTTATAAATCAGAGCATTGAAGCATCCTCTAGTGAGATATTTGTGAAATAAAATTTTAAATTATATATAAAACAAAATTCAGTGATATATAAAAAACAAATTTAATAATCTTATGCATATATGTTACAGATTTTAATATAATAAAGATATAATTATCAAAAATTTACATATGAAAGTTATTTACTCAATTTAACATCTATTTATAGAAAAATAGCTTGGCTGAAACATTTCTAATGTTATTAAAAGAAAAGGTTTTTTAATATTTTATTTTTATTATTATTAAGTGTAGCTAAGTGTGCTTTCAATGTAGAACATTAGTTTCATAGATAAAAGGTGGCTGCAAGAGGGTTGCATTAGATCCTAAGATCTAGATGGAGTGCTCTCAGATCCAAGGCTTCTCACTGACAAAAGCCACAAGCTAGAAACTAGACTGGGGATATTGGATGAGTAGGGACTAGATAGGGATTTTATGCACAAGCCTTCTGGCATCCATTGATTACTTTGGCTTGCACTGAGTGCACTACTGTATGGAGAGTTTTGTCTGTTTTCATAGCTCATGTGGATATGAATGCTGCAGCCAAATTATTACAAACAACAATGAAAATGATAACAAAGGATATTACAGAAAGTTGGTACAGGTTAAGTTGCAAAGCAGAAATGTTATGAATCTCTGGTTAATATGATGTTATGACAATACTTTACATTGAAAAATTAACTTATACATTGAATACATAATCAAATATGAGTAAGGACCAGTGGAGATGTCTCTTTTCATTTTAGATGCTAAAATACAAACATTTAATTAAATTAGTTGGCATGGCAACCACTTTATTATAATATTAAATCATCTATGTTCTTTATTGAGTTTCAATTGCCTGAGTAATCTTCTTCAGAACTTCTACTTATATTCTGAAGAAGATTGCTAGGGCAATCGAAACTGTCAATAGTGGGTTGTAAAAGATCATTGTAAACAGTAATAAAGGACATAGATGATTTAATATTATATGGATTTGGCAATGCAATAAGAAAGATAAAGTTATAACATTATTATAGTAAGTTTTTGACTGATTGATTTTCTGATCATTGCAATACATTATTAAGCTAAAGATTTAAAATTTCACAGATCAGTATGACAACAGAAATCTGCTACTTGGTTTATTTTCTAAAATAAGATGGAATGTAATCTAGTATTAACTATCTGACGGATCTATGATCTATTATGACTCATAACAATGTACTCATAAGTTTATTTTTCACAGATAAAAAATACATTGCACAACATTTAATTAACCAAATATGACTGTTCAGAAAAGATAATATACTATTATGGTTTAAAATTAAACTGTTTTAAGTATCAACATCTATATTATTAGAAAAAATAAAAATCAGAAGTAAAGAGTGATGGAAACCCATATTCAAAATCAAAATGCCACCCTAAGCAATTGCTTGCTTTGCTGTGGTTCCAGGCCAGCCCTGGTTAAGAGAACTATTTATTGATGAATAATGATTAGGTTTAGTTAGCAGAAAAAAACAACAACCCAAATCTGATTCAAATTTGAAAACTGAATCAAATAAATAAAGAAAAAATATATAAATAGTTTTACAATATATGCAATAGTTTTTGATTTTTTTTTAGACATCTTATCACATTAGAATCAAATTACTCAATATTCATAACAGAATAATTCTTTAAACACTAGATGGTAGTGTGAACATATTACTACTACTACTACTACCAGTTTTTAACTAATTAGTTATCTTTTTGCAATATGTATTGATTTTCATTGGATCCATCTAATAGTAATCATCTAATTTTAACTTGCTATTCTAAGCAAAAGGTTTCAAAATTTAAAATAAAGCAACATTATGAACGTAAGCAACTTCCTTGGTGCTATATAAAACACGGATGTATTTTAATGTTTATAATTAGATCTTAAAGTGATCAGAGAAGTGCTATTAATAATCTAATGTAAATTTAACACAGTAGAACAAAAGAAGTAAAAAACAAACCAATCAGATTCTGATAATTTCCAATCTTATAATAAAGATAAAACAAAAATTATACCGAAAACACATTAAAACAAATGTTTCTGTAGTTTTGTTGTCAATACAAATCATCAAATCCTTTTCTAAAAAATTATTAAAAGTAAATATTTTTCTTCTGCGTTTTAAGAATAATAAAAATAAAAGTCAACTAGAATAAATTAAAAGCTAGTTAAAAGATCCGACTATATATTTGCTCTCATCTGCCATTCACAATATAGAAGCTATTTCAGTTAACTATCTACATGTAATTTTTTTTCATATTGGAAATAGATTCAACTAACGAGAAAATGATATAGATGGCTAAAAGCAGACTTATTCATCTTGGGTTCTGGAAAATCATACAAAAAGACGCTGCTGCTAACTAAAGAGGAAGTTAAATATTCAGGTACCTAAAAGTCGTAAGTTCATCTTTAATAAATTCTTCATTCAATTTATGTCCTTGTGAAATAACAACAAAATTAAAAAAAAAAGTATCATCAGCACTACATATCACATGATTACCAATACATATATAGAGTTTTGCCTGTTTTAATAACAGCACTACGTATGTTTATGGTACCATTTAGAAGTTTTAGTAATAAATGAGTGGAAATACTTTGATAAGGCGATAAATCTAAGCTCATTTACATTATAGAAACTGTTCACTGTTCTTCAGTCTAGAAAAACACAACGTAACTTCAATATATTTTTATCACTTACACAGAATATAAAATTTTCGAATTATATAGATATCAGACAATTAGCATTTATAATTTTTAGAGGTGACTCTATATCATTATGTAATAAACCTATTTTTAGACTTCTGAACTCACTTTTCAAGGTTGAAAGCTTGTTTGTGATTGTGTTTCAAACAATTATTAACTTAATATTTCTTTTTTTAAAATTTTATTGAAATATCTTGTCTATGTATAGATTTTAAAAGATTGTTGTTTTTTTTTTTTCTAAAAAAAAGCAACAACTATATATAGAAGGTAGCCTAAAAACCTGGATCCATAATTTCTCTTTTATGTAATTTAATCATTCATTTTTTTATTTTTCAGTCCTACTATGGTTTCAAATTAACAATAGAACATAAAGAAAATGAGCTCATGTATGCATGGGAGGTGACTTGCTACTGATAACAAATTATACACATTTTAAAATATAAGAAATACACTCTTTTTCTTTCATCACAGCTATATAAACCTAATGTAAGCTTTAGTATGGATGATAATATTTAATAAATCCTTATCCAATATCCCCAGAGTATTTCTAGCTTATGGCTTTCATCAATGAGTTTTGAATCTTGGAATAATGCACCTGTATCTTTAGGATCTAATGCTCCTTCCTCCTAGCAATGATCTATTAATTAATAAAGCTTACATTAGATGGCATAGTTGTGGTGAAAGAGAAGAGAATGTGTAGCTGAAATAGAAAAGTGTAAGCTGGAATTATAATATTTTATTGGTTTAATAAAAACATCGTCAAAAATCACAAATTTGAATTTTCTCTTTAATTAATTTCATTAAAAAATATAGTGTATACAAGAGATAATCCTCTCCTTATATAAATTCAAAAAAAGAACTTTCTGGCTCGTATAAAATGGGAAAAATATGATATATAAATTAAACCCTGTTTTTGTATCTTATGCTGTGTCAGTTTCCCACGCAATTTATTTGTGTTTAGTTTCATTTGTTAAAAAAATATTTTTGTATTCTACACTATGATTAATGTTACGCACACACCCAAACAAAAATTCAAAGAAATTCCCAATAATTTGATTATTTCTTTACCTTTCCTTTTAAGATAGCAATAATAATTCCATCATTTCCCAGAGCTTTTCTGTTCATTTTATTACCTAAAATTTTTCCATTCATCTGAGATTTAATTGCATGTTCAATTCTTCATTTATAATACTTAGAAATTCAGATATAAAACATGCAAAACTCTCTGTATATTTGCCACTCGGTGGATGCCAGAAGGCTTGTGCATAAAATCCCTATCTAGTGCCTACTCATTTATTTTAGATAAGGATTTTATGCACAAGCCTTCTGGCATCCGTCGATTACTCTGTCTTGCACTGAGTGGCACTACTGTATGGAGAGTTTTACTTGTTTTAGTAACAGTTTTGAGCAAGCATAAGAAACGGTGATCACGTGAAATTCAGACATAGTAACTATAAGGGCTATTATGTTTTCTTCAAGTACACTTATATACAAATCAAATGACCTTATTTATTTTTAAAATAGTTTTCACATTCTTAAAACTTGACTTCTAATATTTTCACACCGTAAATTGAGAAATTCCAAAAGGCAGAATTAACTCTTTAGATCATAATAGCAACTCAAATATACTAATAGAACTCTTCTTTTGCTCTTATAACTAATTTTAGATCGTGCAATATTAAATGTTTTGTTTTTTTACTTATATTAATAAACAAATTTCTTGTATATAAGAACAAGTAAATTTTAATTTTGCATTCAAAATCTTACATCTAGTTCTTTTTTTTCATCATTATTCATTATTTCTCCCTTAACAAAACTAAATCCATCTGATAAATTATTCAATGTCATAGTATTCTAAGATTTAAAAAAAAAATTATAGAATGTTTTATTAATGTAAATAGAAGACTCCATACATCACATGATCACCGTTTCTCATGCTTGCTCATAACTGTTGTTAAAAGAGGCAAAACTCTCCACAGTAGTGCCACTCAGTGCAAGCCAGAGAGAGATAGGGATTTTGTGCACAAGCTTTCTGGCATCCATCGATAACTCTCTCTGGCTTGCACTGAGTGGCACTACTGTATGGGGAGTTTTGCCTGTTTTAATAAGACTGCATATATAAGTTAGAATATAGTAGATATAATTTTATTCATATCTACCGCATTTTAAAAAAAAATACCTGGATATTCTTTACAACAATGAAGATGAATTAAAGAGTATCTGCAAACTCAATTTGTCAGGTCAGAATTCAAATTACTATAAGCCCATTTTAATGAATCTTAAATTAGAAATATCTCTTTTTAAAAGTTGATTTTATTTTATTTATCATAAACAGAACGATGTGATTATCAATATTTTTATTTTATTTTTTAGAAAAGTTATCAACTGACATTTAGTAAACTATATATGACAACTTTAAACTTTTTCTTTTATTATTATCAATTTTCTTTTAATCATCAAAACAAAAAAACATAACTATGATAATAAAGACTAAATATATACAAGCTTTGAGACTCGAGAGATGTTGTGTTGGTATTAAACAAAATATTATTTCCATCCTCCATCTCTGTTACAAAACTACTATTAGAAATATATTCAACACAGACAATTTTTTTCCACAATATTTGTAAATATAGGGGATTTGAACTCAGACTTTCAAGCAACCTTCAACTACCCACACTATCTCATACTACTGATACACATGACCACACACCTGTAGAAACGATAAATAATCACCGTATTTCATGCTGAACCAGCACTCATCATTTGGTCCACATTATCATCTCCCACACGTATATATAATCAGTCCTATACATGAGGGGTCAGAGAGACTTAAGGTCAACATGGGCATAACAACAATATTGGCATCAGCATGGGATTTGGGCATTCTATCATCAGATTTTCAATGGTATGGATAGCTGAAGAATTGGAGGTTGGAGTAGATTCAAGCCTGTCCATTAAAGTGTAAAGATTTGCTATCTTAATGTAAACTGAGTACTGATTATATATATGTGTGGGAGATGATAATCTGGACCAACTGATGAGTACTGGTTCAGCATAAAATACATATATGTCATTATTTATCTTTTCTACACGTGTGTGGTCATGTGTATCAGTAGTATGAGATAGTGTGGATAGTTGAAGTTTGCTTGAAAGTCTGAGTTCAAACCCCCTATATTTACAATTAAGTTCCAGGTATAAGAATGCCTGTATTTCACATTTTTTTTACAATATTTGTAAATAGGTATCAAAATTGAAATGCAAATATGTTTTTTTTAAAAAAAACAAATGAAAATAATAATTTAATTATATTTGCAAATTAATTAATGACTTCGAATGAAACAAAAAATTATAATGTTGTTTTACTTTATCTTCTCAGATTTCTACCAAAATTATATTAAATTAATTCAATTTAGCCAAAAGTTAATTGAAGATACATTTTATTCAAATGTAAATGAGTAAATAAAAACTATTAAACACATCTTTTAAATGTGTACTAATAAAAGAATAATTTCAGAGAATCTATGGAATAGGATGTTTTTCAGAGAATCTATGGAATAGGATGTTTATTTCCCACATATTAATATTCAATGATATGGTGTATTTATGTGAAGTGATTTGATTATCATTTTAATAGTTGTAGATAAACTTGTAAATATTATTCCAAAATCTGGTTATACTTGAGACTTCCATATAGTTAAAAATACATTAGCACCAACCACTTCTTAAAATTTTGACGTCATAAAAAAAGAGAAGAAAAAACAGAAAGTGAACAAGACATAACAAATAATGATTAATAAAAGTTTTAATAATACTGCTCCCATAATAAAATGATATATGGATACAACTTTATTTTATTTTTTGTAGCATGATCAAAAATAGATTCTACTTTAATATAAGTTAAAATATGAAAAAAAGATCATAAATGTATATATTGTACATACACAAAAATTCATATTCAATAATATCCATATATATAATAAACAGATTAACATATTTTGAATTATATGAAAATAAATTTGAAGAAATGTCTGCTCCAATCATAATCCGTAATACAATTTTTTTTTCATGTATTATAATAGCAATAAAAATGCATTATGCACAATGATTGGAACTGATGGCTTTTCAAAATTATTTACAAAAATATAAAAATAAAACAGTATTTTTCCTAAATAACTCACTGCAGGATAGGCAAAAGCCTTTTACACAATCTGCCATACAAGAACAGTGAAGAAGGCGATATTCACTAAGCTGCAATTGTTGGAAGGTGACGATTTAATACCATTCTTGTTTTACTTATTAGCTAAAGATGGCCAGATATCTATTTACTGACCGATATTGAATGTTGAGCTAGGTTAACTGATTAGCTACCTGAGAGAAAAATTGTCCTTAAAAAGAATTTCATTCAATCTGGATTCAAGCCTCAAGTAATTGTCCGAGCAGGTACAATACCCTTCACATATACACACATACACATATATAGTAAATTAAATTCTAACAACTTTAAACTATTAATTAAACATTTGTGTATTTATTATCAGAATATATATATACATAGTATATATAAAAGTTTAAATCTATAAAAGCCAAATGCATAAATTGACTAAAAGCCAAATACACAAATTGACTTAACGTCACTATTTATTTTCAAACTTAACAGAACTATTGCTATAATTTGTAGTTGGCTCTACAAAATATGGAAGCTACTTCATATATGTATAAATTTGAAGTTTTGGTTCAGTTTACAAAATATTTATTAATGTTCAGCCCTTAAATGCAAGATGATATCAGAAGCAGTGTTAGAACACAATACTATACATTAATCCTGACAAGGTGGACAAGGCAATTCTTAAAAATCCCAGCAGCATTAAATTACAAAGACATATATTTATAAATTTGGAAAAGGTTTAAAATATTTATAATGAATGAATGACTTATAAGTAAGACCAATAAATTATATAGTTGTCTCTTCTATATGTTATTCAGAAACTATTAATTTTCAATATATGAACTATCATTCTTCTTCCGTGTTTGAAGCTTTAGCCTTGGAGATACAAACACTTGTAGATTTGGCTAAGAGATCATTTTTTTTCAAGTAGCAGGCTTCTTTATAGGGTGGATTAATTGGAACTTGTGTCGGCGGATGGTAGATGTATTCTTTATCAGGATTTAACTGAAATAATTAAATAATATAATTAATTCTATTATTTACAGAATAAAGGATAATTGCTTATGATTTCTTGATGGGAAACTCAGTTTAAATTGTTTCAAAAATTTGGTAAAGTTTAATTAATATATTTAGACCATATATACTATACAGAATTTTCCATCAAAAAATCAGGGTAATCGTATATATAAATTATACTACCATAGCTCTCAATCTTAAGCAAATCAATAGATTATCAGAAATCTGTTGTCAGATAAATACTACAATTAGGAATAAGTAGAATAGGGATTCTATTTACTGATTAAATATAGTGTTGCCGTGACAATGGATTTCTAATATTCAATTGATTTAAATGTAGCAGCTATTGTAATGTAATTTATATACAATAACCAGTTAACTGTTGGCATTTATGGTATATTATATTAAAAAATATTACATAGGAGTTTGTACGAAAGGTTATACATTTGATCATTTATTAATATACTTTCAAACAGTTTATCTTTTCTCTTTATAATGAAGTTTATTTAAACTTCTACAGACATTTAATTTTAATCTATTTCAGTCAGAAGTTTCTTTACAATCTAAATAAAGATCTTAGACAAGGGTAATAAATAAGCAGGAATCCTATTTATTGCTTAATTGTAGTGTACAGTTGAGAATAGATTTCTTAAATTCTATTGGTTTATTTAAGCATGAGGGCTGTGATGATGCAATTGACATAATGATTATATATATATCTGTAAAAATTAAAAAAAAAAAATTCTTATCTTACCTGTAAAGAATATGTTCTGTCAGAATCAAATGCGCTTAGATCTCCACATGCCAAAAAAGGAACTATTACTCGGTTGGGTCCTTGCAGTTGATTGAAATCTTTATCTACATATATAACAAATATTTTGTTAAAAATTATTTGATTTTTAACACAAATAGATTAGTACAACAATAATAAAAATCATACTGGAAAAAACATATTGCACTGACCACCATTTCTGAATTTGCTTTACTAAAGTATTTCTAATTCTTAAAAGTAAATATACTGTTAACTCAGCCAATTTATTCCTCCTCACTACATCCCTTAACTGATGAAATATTTAATGGCTGCTGTATAGATCATTGATAGGGAATATTGATGAGAGAGATAGACTTATGAAATCTTGATTCAAAAGAAGATTCAGAGACAGACAGGCAATAAATGACTGGGGGCCAAATAATAATTGATTACTTCCAGTGGCAATCTACTGTTGCTTGTCAAACTCTTAATATAATTTATTTTTGAATTTCAAATTTAAATTCTATAAAATAACAAAGTCCTTACATTATTAAAATGCATGAAACAGACATATCACAAATGTAAGATTATAATATATATTTCATTGGTATAAGGAAATTCTTCCATGTTCAAAGCAATAAAATTTAATGTTTTATATTTCATCTATGACTTTAAATGTTTTAAATATATTAACGATGTCATTAATTATGCATTTTAATTATGTAAAAGGCACATTAAAATTTACGGAGTAACCTCAATATGAAGCTAAATATGAGATGATAAAATATATTTTATCAAAGAAGTGTTTGATATATGAAAAAGTTCATTGTATGTATTCTATTGCTTACTCATCTCCGTCTGACTTTGGGAATAAAAAACTAAATATACGTAATATTATGATAAAGTGGTAGATTCAAGCATTTAAGGATAAGTGGATAGAATTTTAGTTGAGAAAATAAATAAATAAATCTCAATATGGTCAACTGGGAGAATTTATAATATTCAGACTGTAAAAACGCTAGTTGAAGAACCCCAAAATTGTGTACACTGAAACTAATGACTGCAAAAGGAAGATAAAAGAGGCGAATTTTATCATCAATGACAATAATGCAATTAATAGACGCGACACATGCTTCGCTATCTCCAGAAAATGGATAAGCTAATTAATTTACATATACATTTGCATATATTACCATTTAATAATAATATCACAACAACTGTTATTATTTTGGCTATGATTATGAGAGATAATACCTCGAAAGCGCTTAGCCTGGATTAACTCATTTTGATTGTTTGCAATTAACAGCTTCTTCAATCAGCATTTTCAAGCACTTGTATATGATATTCAAACTAGAACTTTAGTCCTAAAATATCATATGATTATTAAAATTAATTAATTTATAAAGATAAATATAAAATAACAATAATATATTAGTTTACAGATGTTATGTAAAACTAACTGTGAGTACGCCCTCAGAGAGAATTCAGTGCTGAATAACATCACATGACTTCAAGAGCAACAGACTGTACAATTAATAAAACTAATTGATTTATAAAGATAATGATCATGTTTGCTTTCAGATCTTACGTGAAATCTGATTATCAACTTAGAAGGAATTCAATACTGATTATTTAATTACAATTATGTAACTGGAAACATTACTATTAGTATACACAAATATGTTTCTTATTTTATAAATGATGTAAAACTCACCATAGTTTAAATTCAACATAGGATTAGACATATTTGGTTCATAACCAGCGGGTGAGCAATAGTCCTGACAGATCACAAAAGATTCTAAAAAACAAAATGTAAATAATAAAATTGTTATTATATATATGGTTAACTTTTCTAAGACAATTGTAATTAAATTATAAGCACTAGAAACGTTAAATAAGAAAAGCTTAAGTGTAAAAGTTTCTTATAATCTTATGCTAACTCGCTTTTGATATTTTGGTTTTGATATCATATCTCAGAGCAATGACTGGTGGCCAGGTGGGTGGAAGGTATAAATACGATGTAAATTTATGTAAATGTATACAAATGAATTAAATCGCCCACTTTTTAGAAGGGGAAGCAGGATTCCTTTTATTAATAGAGTTCAGATTATTAGCAACATGCCATGCTTTTTTTATTTTGTGCTTAGTCATTTCTCTCGATACACACTCTCCCACCCTCCTTGTCCACTAGTCATTTCTATGAATATGATATCAAGACCAAGATAATGAAGGATGGCTTAGCATAAAATTATAACAAACTTTAGCGTTCCTAGCGCTTATAATTTAATTAAAATTACTGTTGTAATTTATATATATAAAAAAAGGATTAACAACTACATATTAAATTTGCAGATGGACTTAAAATCATATATAGAGATTATTTCAAAAGACTAAATTCATAGACAATTTGCTGGATATTCATTTCTTTTTTCTAGATAAATTAATAGGATTATAAATTAACAATAAACATCTTTCTATGAGACAGATTGGCAGAGTTCTCTATAACTTGAAATTACATATTCTCTCAATTTCTTAAGACAGATCCATTCTTTTAAATGATTCATTCATTCATTTCTTTTCCTTAATCTAAATCTTTTTCAATTAATTTTACTTACAAAAGTGAGTTGTGGTATTTCATATACCATAAAAAAAATAGTTGCACACTTTTTCAGAGCTATCTCATTACATTAATCAATTATTAGTTTAGCAACAGCCATTTAAAATTATTATGCAACATTAATTCTGAAAAAAAAAAAAAAAAATTAAAGGAAAGAGAAAAAAATGTACAATTAATAGTTCACTCTCAGTTCAAATATAATGGCTGAAGACATTTAAATATAAATAATATATAGATATATCACATGTTCACCATTTCATATGCTTACACATCCTGTTAATAAGAGTACCAAACTCTCCATACAAAAGTGCCACCAAGTGCAAGCCTTCTTAATCAATGGATGCAGAAAGATTTGTGCATAAATCTCTATGTAGTGTCTACTGGGGATGTTAGATGAGTAGGCAATAGATAGAGATTCTATGCACAAATCTTTCTACATCCATTGATTACAAAGGCTTGCACTTGGTGGCACTACTGTATGGAGAGTTTGGGATCTTTAGCAACAAGAGAATATACATGTAAATTGAAAAATATGAGTGATGTATTTTGTAAATTATGTAAGAAAGGAATAAAAAATATTAGGCATTTGTTAATTGAATGTAAATGCTTAAAAACAGAAAGGTTACATATAATGAAGTTATGGAAGAATAAATATGAAAAAAGTGATTATACAGAAAGTGAATTATTGATTTTTATGCTGGGTTTGGGAAAAGGGGGATTTAGATATAAAGACCATAGAGTTGACAAAGATTATGTTGTGGAAATGGGATGGAGCAGAATATGGGAAAACTTAGAGTGGGGAATGGAAAATTAAGTGGCTAACAGGTTTATCTGGGCATAATTGCTCAGATATTCTTAACTTCATTTAAGGAGAAGTCACAATACACCACATCACATTACACTTATATAGATATATTTGAGATTTATTAAATTTAGTCTATAATTAAGTTTATAAGAAATGTAATTATATGTTTTATCAAAAAAAATCTCGTATAATCTTCTCCGCTTATTTTCAACATTCATGTCAGTAGTAATTTACTTTATTTATTCTAATCTGGAACTATCTAGGGTACGCTTAAATAATCGATGAACACCAAGGCTTAAAGAAAATGATCCGATTTCTTAAGGCTTATCTTTTGGAAGATAATTATTGATGGTAGTGAGATTTAATTTGATAATCTTGACTTTTTTTTTGCTATTACAAAAATTTCCCTGATCTTTGTAGACTTAAGCCAGACTATTAAAGTAAAAATAACCATTTACGTACTTCAAAAAAGAAACTTTTATTTACATGAAAGTTAATATCCAAATGCTATGATAATCAAAGAAAAAAATCGGAAATAGTAAATATGTATAAGTATATATTAGTTGCGTAGAAATGGCACATTAACCAGCATCTCCACAACTTGGGATTAAAGAATGGACTGGATGAACCATATAGAGCTTTTTCATAAGCAGATTTAAGAGTTTTGTTTTTAGGTAGTCATCTGAAATTGTTCAGGAAGTGGTTATCTAGTATTATTAATGAGAATGTGAAGATCTCACATTGACCAAGGTTAGAAAATTATAAAAATGAAAACATGATTATAATATAGTGTTATCTAGATTTGTGATCAGGAAAGTTTTACATTTTCATGGCGTTGAACCCATGACTTACCCCTGTTTCAAATCCTATATTAAGCTAAGTCTAAAATTGTCAAATAATTTGTTATAAAACTATTCTAATTCAAGAATACAACAACTTTTTCATTATTTGATTTTAACTTGAACATACATGATCAGTATCTTTTGCAAAAGATTAGAATACATTCTTTCCTCATGTAAAAATATCTGCTGCTTATTTATAATTTTTGTTCAGCAGTATCTTTTTTCTTTCTATCTTTTAAATGCTTAGCTAATGAAAATTCTATAATTGTCTGTATTGATAACTTTCAGAACTGTAGTAATTTTGGATAATAAAGAGTTGTTGTTAAAATGTATCTGTATTGCAAAATGGTTAGTCAGTTTTATATGTAGTATGACAATCAAATAATGAATATTTCATATATTGTAAAAAATCCTTACATCTCCAAGCTTATTTATAACAAAGAACATACTTTATTTAAAGATTGGTATCCATAATCCATCCATTTTTGGCAAATTAGAGATTGGTTGGTGATTAAAATTATGAGCACTGGCTGAGACAATAAAGTATTATGAGCATATCAATTAATTATTTAGGATATTTATAAAGTAACATTACTAACTTATATGGTTTGAATTTATTTACAAAAAAAAAAAAAAAAGATTTCAATAATACAACATCTCTTTTTTGTACTTTTTAAATAAATTTATTTTTCTTTCATCTAATCATTTCGGCTGAATCTGCAGTCAGATTTGTAAATATTTGAAATATTAGACTATTACATTGCATTACAATATGTTAAATATCATTTACAGGTATATTTTCTATTTGTGTTTTGTATGATCGTACCTGCACATATATATCTATATATATATCTATTCTGTAACAAAACAATTAAAAATAATTTAAAACAACTTAAAAAATCTTTTATGTAAAAATCAATCACTAATATATATCTATTTACTTTCACATATCTATATATTATTATCATATATCAAAATAATTATATAAGACATACACATTATTTTATATAATTATACAATGCAATTATTTTTGGTATTTAAATTATATTTATTTTAAAATTTTTATTGTTATTAATTGTTTAATCAATTATAATTTTTAAATATATGAAATATATAATATATAAACATAAATAAAATTATACCCACCAAAGTATATCTAAACTACACTAAATATAGCCTAAATCTAATTTGCTCGTTGAGTAAAAAAAAAAAAAAATAGAAGAGACAATTCTAAATTTTTTTGAAGACTGAGAAGCCTTCATAAGCCTAAGAAATCTTGTCTTCTGAACTCTAGTCATAAATCTTAAAAATCAAATATTAAGCCCCATTAAAAAAAATTTAAGCTATATAAATAGTCTGCTTTTTATTCACACACTGAAAACTATTGAAAATGAGAAGTGATATGATATTTGGCAATAAAAAATATAACAGGATTAAAAAACTGAATGAAAAATTGGATATACTTTTCTATGACAATCTGAAATCTCTTTCAGTCAAAATCATTTCAAAAGTATAAAATATAAATTTTCTGTTGGATGCGAGATATGATAAGAATAAATCAGAAATAAAAAAAAAAGGAAAGAAAAAAAAGAAAAATATATTAGAAAAGACAAAATATGATCTAAATAAAGTTTTTATTAAATATATATGCATATAATAAATGAATACAAACCAATGCTAAAAAGTTTCATTCATTTATATACGAACACATATAATACATTTATCTTATATAGTTATTGTAACTTCTCTTTTTTTATCTTTTAATTATTATTACATACTAAATTTGTAAATTTGTTTTTTATTATCTATAAATCTAATCAAATTAATTAAAAAAAAAAATTATAAGTATTTCAAGTTCTTTTGCTTCAATTTAAACTCTTATACAGGTTAAATTCCTTTATTAAAATTTATTTTTAATAAATGTTTTATTTATGTCCTTATTTGTTTATTTAATCCTAATAAGATGCTTTTATATATCTTACCTATGCACACACATACATACACACTAAAAAAAACCTTAAATCATTGTATTTCCCTTTCAATAAATAATTATTATTAATTTTAAAAGAATTTAAAATAATTTTCCTAACCAAATCCATGTTTACTATATCAACTATGTACTACTGGCTATCCACCTTTTCAGGTCTCTATTTCCAGAACTACAATATATATATATAATATAATATAATGAGCATGCTAATAGCTCTAAACAAGCTTTTCCAATAAATGCCAGAAGAGAAAGCATTTAAAATCTATCTAGAATTATCCCTATCCCAAACCGGTTTTGAGCTGATGGCTGTTCTCAGTGAGGCACTAGAATATTCAGATACTAGAATTATCCCTATCCCAAACTGGTTTCAAACTGATGGCTCTCTTTAGCGAGACACTAGAATATTCAGATACTAGATCTATCTTAATATTCTAGTGTCTCACTGAGGAGAGCCATCAGCTCGAAACAGGTTTGGGATAGAGATCATTCTAGATAAAGATTTTAAATGTTTTCTCTTCCAGCATTTATTGGAAAGCTTGTTTAGAGCTATTAGCATGCTCATTATGTTACTAATATATATATATAGTAAATGAATACAAAATTAATGCTAGAAAATTTCATTGATTTATATACAAACATGTATAATACATATACAAATAAAGATATATAGATTAATGATTGATTTGCACACACAGTGTTAAGTTTTTTAATACTGTTTTTTGTTCTTAATTTTAAATTGTTATAGAATATGCTTATATAAGATTGTAATAATTTGAAATACAAAAGTAAAATGTATTTTAAGATGAAATTTGATATACAAAAGTAAAATGTATAATCAAAAATTTTCAGATTTCTAAAAAAAGGCTAACAGATTGAGCCAAAATAAAAAAAAAAAAAAATTGCTTAAAAAGTGCAAAAATAAATAAAAAGTTATATTATTGTATTAAAATTGAATAATAACATGACAGTGATATAGTAACAATAATAGATGACTATAGAATAGACAAATTTAAAAAAAAGCAAATTAGGATATTGCATTATTGTTTTATTAAGTCTACTTTTAAAAAAGCTGTTGTTTCAGTCTTTTCAAGATGTATTCATAACACAGTACTTTTGAATTGTAAAAATATTCTGAAAATGTGAAAAATCAACATCTGAATCCTATGAATTAATTTCTATTTGAGTATATAAAAAAATAATCATGTAATGGATATAAAATTACATAAAATAAATAATCGAATGGTCTATTGCCTGAGAGTTCATAAGAAACATCGGAAGTGATGGAATAGAGCAGCAATACATGGACCTTGATTTCCAGAGTCTGCCATAAAGGCAATATAAAATTACAAGCAGATGCAATAAAAAATGTTAAAAAAAAAACTAAGCTAATGGGAGAAAGATAAGTATAAAATAAATAATAGATGATCTTGTGATAGAAGATACTATTAATCTTTGAACAATTGAACAGGGGATAAAAAGGACTAGGATTATTCTGAGATAGACTTTTGGAAAATGACTGTTATAACAAAAGTGGTAATTATTAACATTTATAATTAATGTAAGGAAAATAAAATTTTAAATAGTTTGGAAAATTATATCAAGAGAACATTACATGACTTTCCATTCTTACAAATAAACATATTTTTAGGAGCAGAAATTCACTTTATTTAATCTCCAGATTACTCAAAAAAAAAGAAAGAAAAGATATTTGACTAAATAGAATGAATTTCTGTCCATAAAAGCATATAATAAATAGGCAAAACTCTCCATGCAGTAGTGCCACCCTGTGCCAACCAGAGTAATCAATGGATGCCAGAAGGCCCGTGCATAAAATCTCCATCTGGTGCCTACTCGTCCAATATCCCCAGACTAGTTTCAGGCTTGTGGCCTTCGTCAGTGAGAAGCCTTGGATCTGAGAGCACTGCACCTAGATCTTAGGATCTAATGCAACCCTCCAGCAGATATAGGTGCAGTGCTCTCAGATCCGAGGCTCCTCTCTGATGAAGGCCACAAGCCAGAATCTAGTCTGGGGATATTGGATGAGTAGCCACTGAATAGGGATTTTATGCACAAGCCTTCTGGCATCAATTGATTACTCTGGTTGGCACAGGGTGGCACTACTGTATGGAGAGTTTTTCCTGTTTAATAACAGTAATGTGCTAGCATAAGAGATGGTGATCATGTGATGTTTAGTGGTTTAAAAGCATATATCTGAAAGTTGTGCAAAAATAATAAAAGATGACTGCTGGTGACATATTATATCTACATGATGAATTCTCATTGACAGCCTATATGCGAAGATCTATTATAATATGTTATAAATGTATTATGCATAAAATACCATAAATAATTAATTATAATAACAATTTGAGACTAAATGATATAATAAAAGACAAGTTAAATGAATAATAAATAAAACAATCTGTTGGTGGGCTAGTCAGCAATTCCAAGTATCTACATTAAATTTAGTATAGATAATATACATATATTTAAATATTATATATTCAGATTGTAATCTGTCCATCCCTCTTCTGTGTATTTAAATGGACATATTAAGGTCCTATATGTGAGAAGTCAGGTGACTTTAAAGTCAACATGGGTATGACAATAATGTTGACATCAACAAGGGTTTTGAGTGTTCCATCCTCAGATTTTCAATGATATGGTTGGCTGAAAAGTTGGAAGGTGGATAAGATTAAATATTGCTCATTAAAGTTTGAAGATGTGCTATCTTAATATAAAATGAGCTTTGATTGTAAATGTTTGTAGAAGCTGGTGATCTGGACCAACTCACGAGTGCTGGCTTAGCACGAAATACATATTGGAGATCATTTATCTTTTCAGATATATATGGTCATGTGTATCATTGTATAAGATGGGATGGATAGCTGTAGGTAGCTTGAATGCCTGAGTTCAAGTCCTGTCTAATTACATTAAATTTAGAGTAGACAATATACATGTATTTAAATATTACACATTCAATCTGTATTCTGCCTATTCCTCTTCTGTGTATTTAAATGGATATATTAAGGTCCAATATGTGAGGAGTCAGAATGACTTAAAATCAACATGGTCTGACAATAATATTGACATCAACAAGAGTTTTTAAGTGTTCCATCTTCGGATTTTCAATGATATGGTTGGCTGAAAAGTTAGAAGGTGAAGAAGATTGAAACTTATCCATTAAAGTTTGAAGATCTGCTATCTTAATATAAACTGAGCTCTGATTGTATATATATGTGGTTATGTGTATCAGTTATATAAGATGCAGTGGACAGCTGTAGGAAGCTCGAAAGTCTGAGTTCAAGTCCTGTCTAATTATACTAAAATTTAGTATAGACAATATACATGTATTTAAATATATATATATAATCAATAAAGCAAGTCATATATAACGTGACATTGCTTTTAAAAGCTTGTATTTACAAATATGTAATATAGGGAGCATACCAAGCTCTTATTTAATAAGTGTGGTAAAAGAAAATATTTAAAATCTCTATCTAGAATATTCTTATCCCCAGACCAATTGGTTTCGAGATTATGGCTCACCTCAGTGAGGAGATAGAACCTTCAGACACTAGATCTAAAATATCAACCCAACACTTATTTAATACATAACTATTGAGAAGAAAATCTGAAATTTTCAGACATAAAAATGTCTTTAAATCCAGCTATCTAACTCAAATAGCTATATGGGATTGCACCAAATTCAGATCTACCATATATTAATAGCTTTAGCATCGCTAAAGTCTTAAAGGTAAAATTATAATAACCAATAAAGCAAGTCATCCAGCAGTATGTCACCTATAGAAACAAAGAAAGCATTGCTTTCCCCTATACCCTTAAAATAATTAACAATTTTTTTAAACATTATCATATTATCATATTTTATAAGTCTTATTTTGTTTCCATAAAAAAATTATAAAATTAAGTATTTATTTATCCCAGCTGGTCTGTTTACTAAAGCACACTTGACACTTCTACCATGAAGTGCTTTTATAATGTTTTCTACTGCTAGCATATTATTTTTTTTAGCCACATGTATAAACTCTATTAAAAGCAATTTTTGAATTTTTTCAGCATGGAACGACAATATAATTTTTATCTCATGAAAGCAATTTCCGAGTTAAATACACACAGTATTGTTTGCTGGTGTGGCATAACGGTAGTTCAAAAATATAAGTAATAGCATATTGCAGCACTTCATCTCATACCCAAGCACAATTTGAATTAAATCCACACAGTAATATGAAGTCATGCCATCGTTTGCTGGCAAGGCAAAACAATAGTTCAAAGATATTCATATTAGTCTACACAATAGTTTGTCTCATACATATCGAATTATGTACTACAGTAAATTTGATATTGTCAATAATATTTATATTAAACCAAAAGTACACTCAACTATGTCTAAGAAAAAGAAACTATGTCATATAAAGAAAATAATAAAACCTTTTTGACTGAGGACATTAACAATGTTTGCTAATTTATTACAATAAGGTAAGAGTAACGAATAATATTACCGCAGTGTTATTTTCATTACACTGCTCTCAAGCACAGGAAATGTTTACTATTCACTTTTAAAACCTTGTGGAGGGATGTAATCACATGTATATATATATATATGTTCAAAGGCATGTGAAAAACATCTATGATCCCCAAGATGCACATTTCATGCTGAACCAACACCAATCTCTTATACATAGATTTAACATTGTTCAATATATATATAGATAGCAAATTTCTACAGAGCGGTGTAATGAAAATAACACTACAGAAATATTATTCATTATCGGGTAATCTCTAATCTAATGAGTAACTAATAAAAATTATTAATATACTTTCGATAAGAGATTTGTGTTAAAATTGTGTGTTGCCCTTTTGACACATCAATTAAATTGTACTAATTTAGTATCTATTTATACTAAACAATGATAAATATAAACTAAGAGATTGTGGTCTGGGCCAATTGATGAGTGCTGGTTCAGTATGAAATGTGCATCTTGGGGATCGTAGATTTTTTTCACGTCTTGGATCATATATTTATGATTACATCTTTCCACAAGATGTTAAAAGTGGATAGAAAATATTCATTACCTCGTGTGAACGTAGTGCAATGAAAATAACAGTACAGAAATATTATTCATTATTGGATAATCACTAGTCTAGTGAATGACTAATGAAAAATATTAGCTAAGAGTAATGTTTTGATATGCTCTTTGGTTCATTGTGCATATTTTAATATTATTATTATTATTTTTTTAGAATCGTAAATTTTTAAATGAACAAATCTTTTAATAAATGTTGCGTGATTGATTCTTCATTGATATCATTGAGATTTTTAGTTTTATTAATAAAGAAATAATAATCAGAAATGACAAATTTAAATAAGAAAATTTATTCGGCATTTTAATGCTAGCTACTATGACACAATAGAATCTCGATAAACAAAATGTATTAAAAAATAAATTATTTTGTTGTCCTACCTTCCTTTTTTCTTATATTAAAAAATATATGGAATTCAGCGGGTTTTAATTAATATATGTAAATAATTTATTTAAAACCGGGGGGGGGGGGGGGAGGAAACAATGTAAAATATCATCTGAAAGTCCTGATTTCATTTAAATATTTTGTTCAATTCATATTGATTGTACTATAAATATGCAAGCAGTGTTAAATATTTCGATTCAAAATAAAAAGGTTAAAAAAAATTAAAAAATATTGGAACTTTTAACTGATAACACAACATGTAAAAATATGCTAATTAGTATTCTGTAGTTAAAATAGGCAAAACTCTTTATACATATTGCCACTCACTGCAAACCAGTGTAATCAATGGATGCACCGAGTAGCAATACGTATAGAGAGATTTTGCCTGTTTTAATAACAGTTACAAGCAAGCATAAGAAATAGTGATCATGTGATGTAGTATTCTGTAGTTATGAAGAAAATGATCATTTTCGCAACAGA
The DNA here is from genome assembly GCA_028023455.1 of Epiperipatus broadwayi. NCBI lineage: Eukaryota > Metazoa > Onychophora > Udeonychophora > Euonychophora > Peripatidae > Epiperipatus > Epiperipatus broadwayi. Next base: position 4,689,077 of record JAQFVV010000096.1, read on the forward strand.
GTCAACTATGTTGATACTGTGCACTTCATATATAATTACGGTAGGTTATTGTTATGACATTTTAGATTCTGCAAGTGCATCTGACAAAAGATTCTTACTGGTGCTAAATTGAATTTAAAATCATGTTCAAAATGTTACTGGCTAAAACTATCTACCAACTTAGCATTTATGTCAATAGAGAAATCTTTATCAATCAATTTGCTTAATAATTATAAAGAAATGGTTATAAAAGTACAACAACTGAAGATTTTGAAATAGAAAGAATGATTTAATTTTTAAAGAAGCTACTTTAAAACTCAGTGGCAGCTCGTAATTAAAATTTGTGGGGATGCTGGTTCAGAAATTTTTTAGCTGTTGTTTCAATAATATGTAAAACGAAACAAACATATAAAAAGAAAATTTATGCATAAACTTGATAAAATTCTGTGATTAAAACTACCTTAGAAACAAATCTATAAACATCTAATTAAACACATTTACTATCTTCTAAAAAAAAAAAAAAATTATTTTTTACCTCAGTATTACGATAAACTTATCACTGAAAATCTTGCTTCCTCTGCTAATTTAACATTTTAAACTATGCTGTGATGTCATGCAAAAATGCTCGCACAAAGAAACAAATTCTTTCATTTCTATTTTGAAGAACATCAAAAAGTTCAGTCTGCCCCAAAGGTTGCTCATTATTTTGATAAGAATAAATGTGATTATCATTATAAGGTAAATTTGTATTAGCTTTTTTTAAAATAAAATTTTAGGTCGCCATTTGTCCAAAAATTCTGTGGCATTATTTTATAAGATCACAAAGTTAGAGTAATGATTGCTACTTGAAAACGACTGTAATATTTACCATTTTAACTTACTAAAAGCCTAAATTGTTACAGTTCAAATTTGATCCATTCATTTAAAAATGAAATCCATTCTTCTTGTTTTAGTTTGCTGCTTAAGGTTTATATAATGTACAAGTATAAAGAAAGAATTAAACAAAAAAAGACCCATTAAATCATTATATTGAAAATAGAGACAGGATCCACATTATATGAGCAAGTGCTCTCTCTACTTAGTGCGCAGCTTCTTATCTTGAACATCTGCATATGCATATAACAGTCAAAAATGGAGTTGCTAAAACTGTGTCACAGCACACAGTTCCATACAATAATTTTTTTCATGAACTAGGGAATGGCTACTGACATTAAGCTTAAGGATTATATAATGTACAAGTATAAAGAAAAAACTTAAAGAAAAAAAAAGACTCATTATGAATGTTATAGGGGATGCTGCAGTTCCGCAGTACCTATACACGAACCGCCACTCTTAAAATGATTATTTTATAAATATTTAATTGCAAAAAAACAAATTGAGTTGCTTACTCTCTAATCTAACCATATGCTACTGTACATATCAAAAATTATTATAATCATTCATGCATATTAGTTTTATATTAAGTATCACATATAAACACAAACATGAAGTCTTATGATGCAGCTATGCCCACAACTAATGGTTCAAATTTGAGCATGTGAAATTCTTTACAAGAGGCTTAAGACTTTTCTATCAGTGGGTAAAACAACGATGGAAAACTGTTTAAACCTTCACCACCTGGCAATTGGCAGGTCTAGTAAGTCTGTCTACTCTTTCATTGTTCTGCTACAAGGGGTACATTATATAGAAAGTTTGCTTTACCTTTTTGTATAGAAAAAAATGCAGACATATACAAAACACTTTAATAAGTTAAAAATCGATGTCATTTATAACTTACCGATACTGGAGTTTCGACTACTACGAGGTTTGGTCACTTGAACTTTAGGGAAAAAAATTTTTAATTGGCTATATAACAGTGTAACATCCCTTCCTCTAAAAATCTGTAAATATAAGTTCAATCTATTAAAAAATAATATTAAGTTACAATGTTATGACTCTTAACAAATAATCATAAAACAATGAACTTCAAGAAATGGAATGTAATACAGCCAGCTTCAGCTATTATATTTAGAGCTAATTATCATTTAGTAAATTTATGTAACTACTCTATTTTATAAAAAATCTCTGTCATTATGTTTAATGAAAAATGAAAGCAGTTCAGAAATCAATACATGCTGATATTTAACTATTTGAAGACTTCAATGGCGATATATATATTTTTTATAAGGTAAAAAAAGCCTTGCTAATATACTCATTTTTTGTCAGTGTTAACAATAAACACCAAATACTCATGAAAATAATAAAACATACATTTATGGTTAATTTTTATCTATGCCACTACAAAAAAAATATTGCTCAAAAGACAAAACTACTTTCAACCTGGAAACAAACACTTTAAAACCTGAGTTCCACTAATACATTACTTAGCATAGGAATATGAGTTTGATTATTAGGGAAAGAACATAAAAACGAAATAAACATTTAAATTGCAGATGTGCTTCATACGAAGATCGAGAGAAAAATTTATTTTTGGATTGCAGAATGTTGAAAAAGGTTCATAATAAATTGTGTGGAGAACACAAGAAAAAAACTGAGATTAAAAAAAAAAAAATTGAGATTTAAAAAAAAAAAATTATTTACATCTTTCTGACCAGAATGAGGAATATGAAAATAGGATATTGGAACAATCAATTTTCATTAAAATGAAATAAATGCATGGTGAAAATAATTTGATAATGGAGAGATGAGATTTGATATGTTAAGTGTGATATATAATGGTTTCAGAGAAAGTAAATTTTTGATTTTGCTGATAGATGTGCACAGAAACTTATGAGTGTCGAAGGAAAAACCCTTTTACATCACATCAGGAGAGAATGTTTGAATATCAACGACAGAAAGTAAAAATTGAATAAAAATTTGAATAGCAAATGTGTTTTATGTGGAAATAGGATAATAGAGACCATTTATTTTTAAAATATAGAAAGAGGAACATTATTACTTTATGGAATGGGACAAACACACACACACACAAATGAAAACAATTTTTGTTTAGCCTTTATAACAAAATGGTAATAATGAAAATAAGACAATGAAGCTAACAAAACAACTTTTATTAAACTGAGACAGAATTAAAAAAAATAATGCATTAGTGTTGGGAGAATAATGTGGTGATGTACATTAAATAGAGTTATAGTGGAAAAATCAAAAGAATTTCATGATTATTAATTTTGCTAGCAGAATTTCTGGATATATGATATGTACACAGAATATTTCAATTAATCTAAGGAAAATCCATTTCACATTGCATTATCATTAAGCACACATATATACTTTATATATATATTAAATAATTTTCAAACTGTATTTTCATTATTTTGTAGAAATAAATTACATTATAGGCACAGGTTTTCTGATACTCTGTATACAAACTTTGTCACTTTGTTATGAAGATCTGTGATTTCCTGATATGAAATATTTCATGAGATAACCATGCATCATGTATCTTCATGTTAGTTCCTTGCTGTAACAAAAATCTTTTTGTGAATATAGACTTCCACCAAAAAAAAAAAAAAAAAAAGATTTAATAAACTTAGATTCTTATACAAGAAAAGATTAAATAAAATGATCAATCCAACAAATTTCATTAGCATTTCAGGATCATGAAAGATAAAAGCGATAAAAAGTTTAGCTTTGATTTTGCCAATATTCATAAGCAACTTATATGAGAAAATAAATAATAATAATAATAAAAAAAAAAGGCAATTTTTTTTATTAGCAAAACAAAAAAAAATTGCTTAATCAACAAACAGAAAGATACATGGTGTGTGGGATATCACATAAAATAATGAATGTCAGAAAATTATACAAGCCCATATTAATTTAAATTGCATTTTATAATTGACAACAATTAGGTTAAATTAGGCATACTCTCATAATTTATTTCTAAAAATGTTTACTAATACCATTTATAAATTACTTATTATGGACTGGACATATTGCTAGAAGAGATGAAAATAGATGGACAATTGAAATTTTAAACTGGATTTCAAAAGATTGTAAAAGTCCCAGAAAGAGACCATATGTGAAATGGATGGATGAAATAACAAAGTGTGCAGGGATGATATGGAAAAAAGAGGCTAGAGATTGGAGATGGATTAAACTTGAAAAGATCTTCATCCGGCAGTGGATTAATAATGGCTGACGATGATATTTATTATCATTTTCATCCACTGATCCACTGCAGGATGAAGAACTATCAAAGTTTCAATTCATTTTTTCCAATCTGTCAAATAAGCTTCATTATTTTATCCAGCCATCTAACATGTAGTCTCATTCTAAATGTTTTGCCATCTTTTGGGATTTAGTTTAAGACTTCAATTGTCCAATTACTATCATTTTCTAACAATGTGACTATGCTAACTCTTTACTTCATCCTTTTAATCTTTCAATGGGATCAATGACACTTATTCTCTCATCCATTTATTTCACATTTGATCCTTTCTTGTTCTTCCAACATAACACCTTCTCATATTTTACTGAATGATCTGAAGTTTGTTAAGAGTCCAAGTTGCAGATCTATATGCAAGAATTGATAACCATCTATTAAAAATCATTGCTTTTCAAATATATAGGCATATTTTTTTTTAATATTAAGTCATTTCTAACAAAAGCACTCCGATCAAGTATAATACGATTAATTTCATCCATTATGCTGCCACATATATTAAAAAAAAGACCAAAATATTTGTAATTATTAATTTCTTCTAAATCGTGATTATCAATTTTTATTTTCTTCTGTGAAAAATCACTGAAAGTCAGCACTTAACTTTAGTCCAATTTTCTTGCTTTCATCCCTGAAGTATTAATTACACATGAAATTACATCATTTGAAAAATCTAGATGAATTAAATAGTCTCCATATACTTCTAATTCCTGTAACTTTTCATTTTAACCCATAATTGCAAGGAAATCAAGCCATATATCATGTGACTCAATTTAATAGCTTGTATTACAAATGTTATATAATGAGCACGCCAATAGCTCTTAATAAACTTCTCAGAATATCACTATTCTCAGAACAGTTTCACGCTTTTGGCACTCCTCAGTTAGGTGCTAGGATATTCAAGCATTACATTTAAAATACCAGGTCAAGCCCAGCACCCTGTAAAGCTTGTTAAGAGCTATTGGCACGCTCATTATATAACATTTGTAATACAAGCTTATTAAATTAAGTCACATGATATATGACTTGATTTCCTTGCAAGTATTGTTTTTGCTCTTAAGGCTTTGGCAATTTTATATTGCTAAAACTATTAATATATGATAAATCTGAAATTAGTTCAATCCCGTATAACTATTTAAGTTAGATAACTGGATTTGAAGACATATGGATGTCTGAAAATTTCAGATTTTCTACTTAATAGTTAACCATTAGATAAAGTGCTGGACTTGGCCTGGTATATTAAATCTAATGCTTGAATATCCTACCGCCTCACTGAGGAATGCCAAAAGCATGAAACTGGTCTGAGGATAGGGATATTCTGAAAAAGCTTGTTAAGAGCTATTGGCATACTCATTATATTAACCCATAAAACACTTTAAAATTACAGTTCATTTGATTAAAAAACAGTTGAAAACACAATAGTTTAAATTACAATTTACATTACTTAAATAACAATACTTAAAAAAAATTCAGTGACTTTACTAAATCAAATGAATTTCTTACCTTTGCAACAAATGTTCCACCTGGTTTTAATATATGAGTAGTAATATTGAGAGCCTAAAAATAAACAAATTATTAAAGTTATTTTAGTTTCAATAATAATAATACCGAACTAACGATTAAATAATCTGAGGAATTAAAATTGTCAAATGTAAATATTAGTTATTAAAAAAAAGTCTTGAATTATTTTTACGAGAATATTTCAATGATATATAAATGAGGGGAATGCACAGATGTGTAATTTTTTCCAAAGATGGTAGAACATTACAGAGAGTAGTGTGAATACTATTCCTCTATCAATATGAGCTAGAAAATAAAATTGGGAAAAAAGACTTTACTTTTAAAAATTTGCATAAAACTTTCAATAAAATTTAAAAAATTCAGACACTGACAACATAGCTAATTTTTTTTTTTGGACTAAGAGAGATATTTTTGATTAATTCTTAAATAAAAAAAAAATTATCAATGCAATTATTACAAGTTAAGTCTAAATTATTACACAATATTTTGGTCAGTACTTATCTTTTATTTTGCAATAACTTTATCACAAATCAAATAGAACAATTTGATTTTTAAAGATACAAAAACATTTTGTTTTCTTATAACATACATATGTGTGTGATAATGTAATTAAATGGTGTCAACTAATATAAATTATTTTTCAGGGGATACCTCCAAGTATTATCTATATTAAGTTCAATTAGGCATCTCAATTGCAAAACATTTAAGTTATTTATTGGGTAAGCAAATAGGGATAAAAACTTTACAAGATTCAACATCAATTATATTGTGATATTTCTACATTTTAATTCAGAGTTAACCTTAAATAATATTCACAAGGTAGAATTGCTAAATACAGGCTATAGAAACGTTACCATAAAATTGAGGTTGAACCTTACAAATGACATTATCCATTACTTGCATACCTAGTAAATAATTCAGCCTGCAGACAAAATTGTTCCATTTTCATCTTCTTTGCAATTAATTGATGTGAATGAGCTGTTTAATTCAATTTAAGGTAGATGGTCCTCGGAGATTTAATTGTCTTCCAAAAATAAAATAAAATGTAAGTGTAAACATGGCACTAATGCATTTTCCAGGAATCATAATATAGATATGCAACTCCAAATGATTCATATAGCTAAACTTCACCAAAAACAAAAAATCAAAATGTAAAAACATTTTTTAACAAAAAAATCCAGAATATAACCAATCATTAATCTAAATTCTTCTGACTTCATGATTGGTCATGCTTCAAATGAAGTGTAGCAGAATTTTTGAATCCAATTATTTTAATCTCCCTTTGCACACTGAGAGTGTCAGCAACCATAAAACAGGTCTGTTATGAAATTGAGTAATTTCAGTGCTTGTTTTTATTATTGGTTTCCTTAATAAAGCTGAATATATTACATATTTATTTACAATCTTATTAATTTGACTGTATTACACATGCAACATTTATAAAATTTGCTTATAGAATACTTTCATTTAATGTAAGCTATTTTTGTTATGACCAAAAAGCATGCTTCTATAAGCAAATTTTACAAATGGTATATATGTAATACAATTAGTAACTTAAATTTATTACGCAGGCAATTCTCAGCTTATATATGCAGTCTATTCCACAATTTTAAGCTTAAGTCGATTTCATATATGAGAAAATTGTAAACTTTTATTGCTGTGATGTAGTAATATTTATCTTTTTTATTGATCATGTTTTAAATATTTAAAATAATGGATACTCTGCAATTAACAATTTTGTAATTAATAAAGTTTATTTTGCCGCTAAAGCTGAAAAAAAAAAAATTCTTTACATCCTAATAAAGATAAAAGATAATTTTTAATATCGTTGCATTAATACTCAATTTTGAAAGATATATTTAGAATATTTTGTATACCTTCTATAAACTTCATGCTATGCCAGATAATTTTTACACAATTACATTATGTAAGTGTGAAACACATATGTGGTCATATGTATCAATGGTATAGAATGGATTGAATAACTGTGGAGATTCTCTTATAATTATATTAAGTTTAGTATAGATAATATACATATATATATATATGGCTGCAGAAAGGAGTTTGCTATTAACTGAAAGGAGACCCTTTGATTCCTCTTGGAGGCCTTAAAGGAACTGAGCAGGGCAAATTCCTAATGTCCACTCTATACGTTCTTGTCGTTGCAGCTGTTATTACTATGTGATTATTCATATAGTATACGAACATGGATGGGCTGCTCACCAACACGCATTAGCCAGCGTGGTGAGTTTATTGGCTTTTTACCTCTGAGTTTAAGATCAAGAAACACCATGGTCTTTCTTCTCAGTGCCTGATAAGGCAGAATGAATGTTTGTGTAAATGATAAATATTTTTCCAATACATATATACAATTATGACAGACAAAAATTAAGCATGGCCCTTATTCCCAGGAGCCTGTAAAGTCACCAACCAAGGTAGCGGTTGGTGGCCGAAGACGGAGGGTGCTAAGAATTCCCTGATTGTGGACCCAGGCTGCCATTTGATGACGACTTTTTATTTAGGTACTTACAACTGCAGATCACTTTCAAGTGAAGGAAGATTGCAAGAATTAGAAGAAGAATTGTCTTATATTAAATGGGACATTATTGGACTTTGTGAAGTTAGAAGAAAAGGTGAAGAAACAATTGATTTAAAAAGTAGACATATACTCTATTATAAAGGCACACATATTGGAAATACAAGTAGAGTAGGATTCATTATAAATAAAAAGTGGAAGAACAATATTGTGGAGATTGATGGTGTATCGGACAGAGGTGCAAGATTAGTTATACAACTTAATAGCAGATACCAAATGCAGATAATTCAGGTTTATGCCCCAACAAGTTCTCATAGTGATGAAGTAGCAGAAGATTTTTATATGGATGTACAAAAGGCTTTTGATCAGAGTAAACAACATTTTAAAATTGTTATGGGAGACTTTAATGCTAGAATTGGTAGACAAATGAAAGATGAAATTGCTGTAGGTAATTTTGGTTATGGTAATAGAAATGAGAGAGGACATAGACTTGTGGAGTTTGCAGAAAAAGAAAAACTTTATATTATGAATTCATTTTTTGAGAAAAATGTTAAAAGGAAATGGACATGGAAGCATCCAAATGAAGGTACAGCAGAATTGGATTATATTTTGATTAACAGAAAAGATTGTAATGTTCTTAATAAATTTAACACAGGAAGTGATCATCGATTAGTAAGGTGTAAGTTACGTGTTAATGTAAAACTAGAGAGACAAAAATTATTGAGAAAAACAATATTTACAGTTGATATTCCTAATCTTCAGAAACATTCTAATGAATTTAAATTAGAACTTACAAATAGGTTTCAAGTGTTAGGAGATTTTGAACATGATTCAGATTTGAATGAAATTAATATGAAAATAACTGATACACTTTTAAAAACTGCAACAAAGATAGCTGATAGAAAAAAGCAGCAATTGACTAATAAAATTTCTACTGAGACTAGAGAATTTATGAAGAAAAGAAGGAATATGAAGATATACAAAAATGATGTATTAAAAAGAATTGAATATCTCGAATTTTGTAAAATGGTACGGAAAAGAGTTGAAAATGATATAAGAAAGTATAACTGTGAAATAGCAAGGAAAGCTGTAGAAGAAAATAAAAGTCTCAAGAATGTTAAACAACATTTTGGTATTGGTAGGAAATTTATATCTGCAATAAGAAAAAAAGATGGAATTATTACTAAAAAGAGAGATGACATCATGAAATTGGTAGAAGATTTTTATCAAGAATTATATAGTAATAAAGAACAAGTACCTCCTATATCTATTACATCTTCCGAATTGCCCAGAATTTTAAATGAAGAAGTGAGACATGCAATTAAATGTATGAAGAAAGGAAAGGCTCCAGGAAATGATGGAATTATAATTGATATATTAAAAGAAGGAGGTGAAGAAATAGAAACAATTTTAGCAAAGTTATATACCAAATGTCTAAATGATAAAGATGTACCGGAAGATTGGAAGAATGCAGTAATAATATTAATATTTAAAAAAGGTGATAAAGAAGATATTAGAAATTACAGACCTATCAGCCTTTTATCAGTTTTATATAAAATTTTTACCAAGATAATTACAACTCGTCTACAGAGAACTTTGGATTTCCACCAACCAAGAGAACAAGCTGGATTTAAAAGTGGTTTTAGTACAGTAGATCATATCCAGGTATTGAGAGAAGTCATAGAAAGGACAAATGAATATGAGTTGTCATTATGTTTTGGATTTGTAGATTATAAAAAGGCATTCGATTCTATACACATTTCTTCAGTGATTAAAGCATTGGATCATCAAGGTATAGATCCAGGATATTGTCATATTTTAAAGAATATTTATAAAAATGCAACAGCAACAATTAGATTACATAATGATACTGGAAAAATCAATATTGAGAAAGGTGTAAGGCAAGGTGACTCCATATCTCCAAAACTTTTTACAGCAGTGCTGCAAGAAGTATTTTGTGGATTAAAATGGGAAACTAAAGGAATGAAAGTAAATGGAGAGTATTTAAGTCATTTAGATTTTGCAGATGATGTAGTTGTTTTTGCAAATAATGCTTCAGAGCTGCAGGAAATGTTGCAGGAGTTAGCAGATGAAAGTAGAAAAGTAGGACTAAAGATAAATGTTAAAAAGACTAAAGTAATGTTTAATCTATTTGCTCAAAATATGAAAATAAAGATTGATTATGAAGAATTAGAAAAAGTTAACTGTTACAAATACCTAGGTCAGATTATTAATACAGATGGAAACATAATGGAGGAAATTAATCATAGAATTAAACTTGGTTGGAGTGCTTTTGGTAGAAATAACTTGATACTAAAAGGAAATATGCCTATGTGTTTGAAAATAATGGTTTTTAACAAATGTGTTTTACCAGTTCTTACTTATGGATCTGAGACTTGGACACTTAATAGAAGAGCAATACAGAGACTTCAGACCACTCAAAGGAGTATGGAGAGATGTATGTTGGGAGTAACAAGAAGAGATCGAAAACGCAATGTATGGATAAGACAACAAACAGGTGTTATTGACCTTATTGAAAAAATTAAAAGATTGAAATGGAGTTGGGCTGGACATATTGCTAGAAGAAATGATAATAAATGGACAATTGAAATTTTAAACTGGATTCCAAGAGATTGTAAAAGACCCAGAAAGAGACCACATGTGAGATGGATGGATGAAATAAGAAAGTGTGCAGGGGTGATGTGGAAAAGGGAGGCTAAAGATCGGAGAAGATGGATTAAACTTGGAGAGACCTTCATCCTGCAGTGGATTGATAATGGTTGATGATATATATATATATATAATAGTTTTATTTTAAGACTTTTTATAAAAATATACTTACAGCTAATAGTAACTGAGCTTGAATGTATTCATCAATGTCATGTAAACCAGTAACTTAAATATATAAAAAAATATAAATGAAACATTAAATTTCCTTGAAGGATTAAAAATATAAGTTAAAAGAAAAAAAAAAATTATAAAATTTGACAGACAAAAAGTCAATAATGATTATCTGAAAAACATTTAAATCAAATTAAATAGTAATTCAAAGACTAATGACTCTTTGTACCATGAAAACAAAAATGTTGCTAGAGAAATGTAGACTACCAAAAATATGATCAAATGTTAATTCAAGTGACTTTTAAAAATACTGTAGTTTTTATTTAGTATATAAAGTTAACTACCATTATTATTAAATTATTAGGATGAATGACTGCTGGGACAAAGGATATTAATAAATAAAATAATCAATAGTTAGCTTATGGCTAGTCTACTACATATTAACATCTTTGACATTTGCCCATAATTTTCTGAGATTATCTAAGGCGAAGATATTTTACATTACATCACAGGTACAAAGAAGTTAAAATGAAATACAATAAATTTCAAAAAAGCAAAAACAATGAAATCTAAAAATAATGCTGTACGGGAGGTCATGTTTTATTCACTTTTCATTAATTGAGTCCACAGATTTGACAGTAAATAATCATGAAAGGTTACAAAAAAAATTCCCATCACTTCTTTCCTTTCATGGAAGTCAAATATAAATCCAAATGAAAAAAGTGGCATAGATTCATTAATCACATGATCACCATTCTTTATGCTTGCATACACAGAGCCTAAACTCTCCACACAGTAGCGCCAATCAGTGTAAGCCATAGTAATCAATGGATGCAAGAAGGTAGATAGAGATTTTATGCAAAAACCTTGTATCCATTGATTACCCTGGCTTGCACTGAGAGGTGCTACTGCATGGAGACTTTAGCCTTTGTGTAGATTCAAATCACGATTGTTCTAATTATATTAGTTCTATATAATTTTGCCATAAAAACTAAAAATAAGTTCTTTGTATTTTTTTATCTAATATTTCTTCTTTAATATTTGTTTTTGATAATAATCATTCAAGTAATAGTATTATATTATAACTAATTTCTGCAGCTAATATAAAAATCATATTTTTTTTTTTACAGAAATTAACATTTAAAATAAAAAAAGACTTAAAATGTAACAATATAAATATCACAATTTTTGAAAAACTTTTTATTTGTTAATATTTAAAAAAATAGAGAGAAAATTTTAATTATAAACAATTTAAATTACTATGATTTCAAAAATCATTAATGAAATAGCAATTTTTTTCTTTACACTGATAAAGTCAAGCAATTATTTACTAGCAATATGATCAATTTCAAAATATTTCATCACTCATCCAATTACCTAAGAAGCCATTATGTTTTGATTTCAAAACTGGTCAACAAAAAAAAGGTTAAACTGCAGTTTTAACTTTTGTAAGTTTTTAATTAATTTAAAGTGAATCTTTTGTTTCTTTTTATATAAATATATTCCAGTATAAATAAATATTATTTAAAATATATATATATATATATAGTATCTTATATCAAATAGGCATTTTTGTTTTATTGTGTTGTGGTATGAATTAAATCTTATTCCCATAATAAACAATGGAGATATCTTCTACTTCAAATGGATTTTTGTAAAATTTTAATAACATTTACGAGTCTAATTTATGCAAATAATTTAAATAAAATTAACTTCAAAAAAATTTTCATCCAATATAAAATAAACTGTTTAATTTCAAACAAAAAAAAAAAAGTTACATACAAAACAAAATGGATTTCTGGATTTGGTAATTATAACTGTTTTAATTATGATTGTATCTAATATTTACTTCAACTTACAATGATTATGTCAGCCCAGATCACAACTATATTTAATTCGAAATCCAACACAGGATACTGTATAGTATATTTTATAATGTACAATACCAACTCATACAAATATACTCTAAAGAGAGACTATAACATTAATAAAAGTCTTTAAATTACAGTTGCATTACACATTTTTATATGTTAGAGATATAATGTATGAATATTGCTATTTGGCAGAGCAATAACTGTGTTTTGATATAACTTTTTTGTTGCACCAATGAACTCAGATATTGATATAATTAAAATTCTAGCTTTCAGCATCTTGAAAAGATTAGCAAAAGCTTTATAATGCTATAATAGTACAGTGCTCTATATAGTATTATACTCTAAATATATGGTACACAATTATAATCATGTTTATTTGCATGATTTCAGGAATACTGATGTGACTATAACGGTTTGTTAATCATAAGAAGATTAATGAGCATCTTTTGAAACCTCTACCATAATTTTAAATGATTGCATGTTGGATAGATATAAGTTAAAGTATATCTGTACCAATCAATGCCCTTAAAATTCTTATTTTTGATATGAAAATACTATTTTCTATTGTTTATTTTACCATCAGGAGCTCCATCACAAACGATTAAATCTGCTTTCTCTCCTTCAAAGTGCTGGATAATTTCTAGAGCAGTGGATACCTATACAAAAAAGTAAAAATACTTTAATTAAAAGAGATATATAAGCCAATCAAATAATTTAAGATTTTAATTAAAAAACAACAACAACAATATTTCTTATTAGCACAAATTGAAAATATATAATCTAGCATTTTTGATTATTGTGGTATTCTGCAGTAGTGTAATGGCAAAATCCATAGGTTGTGACCCAGCTCCAGCATTTCCAGGTCTTGAACTTATTAATTCCCAAGCACTAAACCACATAGTATTCTGCAGTAGTACAATGGCAGACTCTGGAGTTCAAAGTCCATAGGTCATGACCTAGCTCTAACATTTCCAGGGCTCAAACTTTTTATTAATTCTCAAGCACTAAATCATTCAATTATTTTTTTGTTTGTTTAATATTCAAGCTTAAAATAGGAGGCAGCATTAGAATAGAATAAATAGTATTTACTTCTAAAAACATTCTATCAGATGGGGTCATGTGCTTTAATAATATTTATAAAATGAGGATAGTTCAGAAAGTAAGAACTGTTTAATGAAAAAAGAATTAAAATCAAATAAAATTCGATAATTTAATGCTATGTTTTTTCCCCTTAATAATTATCATTAGTATCAAGACAAATTACCATTTTTGTTGAAAAATTCTCTATTACAATAACCAATTTCTCAAATATTTGAAATATTTTAAAGTGGTGTATAAATAGTAATTTTTAAAATATATTTAATGCAACTAATTAAACATAAATAAAATAAAAACACCCAATAATAGTATAGATAGCTGCCACAACCTTTTCCCATATCAGGTTTACAAAGCTTTAACATCTGGCCTGTATTAATTACTTGCAATGATCTGTTATAATCCAAGAGCTGGTACTAGAGTATAACAGTACCAGTAAACTATGCTTCAAATGAGTATTAAATGTTAGCTAAAAGAAATCATGCATTACTTTTAGTATATAATGTTGAAAAACTCAATGTTAATTGAAAACAGTTCATGAAGAGCATCTGATTCATAAACACACCAGAAGTATCACTCTATACATTTTCTAGAACTTCTATATTGTTGTTTTACGTCAGATATGGGAACATTTTTTTGAGCAGCAGATCTCATAAGATACTATTCATCATAAATGGGTTCACATCACTAAAAAAAAAATCCTAAACATTCTGTTTTAGTATAGAGTATAGCTAAAAAAAAATAATTTTAAAGAAAATTAATATAAGATTTTCATAACAAGTTATTACACTAAAATCACGAATTAAGTATGTCATAATAGAAGGGATAAATGAATAACAAGCCAGTTTTTTAAATTAAAAAACAAAATTAAGTGGGTTGTTCCTTGGGCGTTCTTATGAAGTTCTAGCATCAGAAGTGATAGAGTTGAGTCGTGATCTATGGACCTTGACTCTAGAGTTCACCACTCTACCATTCACTAAACTACACTGGGCGTTCACTTTTTCTTTTTGTAAAAAAGTGGATTGTTGTTAATGTAAATACCCTGTATGGTTTAATTAATCCAAAAGCAAAATGGCAAACTCCAGGTATAAAGAGTCTATGGTTCATAACTTAAAATTCTATCACTTCTGGTGTTTGAACTTCATATGAACCCCCAAGCAACAACCTATTTGTTGAAAAGTAAAAAAAAATGCCTGGCAAACAGACAGTAGCAAGATCATCTAATGAAAAGTAAGAACACTCATAAATTTATACAAACTCACTGTCAATCAAAGTCTTCAAAAATTTTATCCATTCTGAACCACCTGTGTAAATATATGTTAGATTTGATGAGCGGACAGGAATTTAACAAACTCAGTTGTTTTTTGAAATTAAGTAACACCGTCTGATCACAAAAATCAAGGAAGCATAATAGTATCAAATTGATAATTTACCGATTTTCAATCCATTTTCTTCGGACAGAGATCAAATCAAATGTTTGCTTATGAGCAAACTAAATAATCAAATGAGTTTATTGCTAAGAAGTTCATAAGACATTTGACTGCTGGAAGTGCCAGAACTGGGAATTAATCAGAGGACTTTACATTCCAGAGTATGACACCTGACCATTGTTCTAAACCATGCAGAGCATTATTATCACAGAGCGATTTGTTCAAGTAACAGATTTCATATTTAAAATACAAATATTTGTGTCAGAAGTAAAAGCTTTGTTAATAATAAATGCTCTAGCAGTTTTTCTCTATGTAAAGTATATTTTTACAAATCTTACATATATATATATTCATTCTGGCTCTGCAGCTCAAAGCTCATTGAAGTATGAAATATTACTGGTAGTGGATGCTATATTTTTGTTTTTAGTCAGTGCATTGACACTCATCTGATCTTGCAGATTAATATGTAAATAAAATAATCAAATGGCTTTATTGCTTGAGAATTCGAGTATCGAAAGTACCAGAACTAGAATCAATCCAAGGACGTTACACACCATTGCATTAAACAACACAGATTACCCTCTAATTAATAATAACTAATATCTATTTTCTGAAGTATATGCACTAATCATTACATTAAGTGAGAAAAACTTGTCTTCTTTATTCCATTTCTTGATACACTGCTGCTAGTCTAGTTACCAAATTTTGGAAGAATTGTGACCCATTTAATGGTCAGATAGACAAACGGAACTTTTTATAAATGGAAATGAACCTTCTTGAGAAAGCCATTATTTGATTTCAAATGATATATATTGATAGAAATATCTGGAGAGTAAATGCTTTAATATATTTTTTTGTTATTAAAGCTTTTCTTCTCAATAATTACCGTTATATAATTATTGGAGTTTTGCTATGCTTTCATTTCATTTAATTTGGGCTAAACTGACACATTTATGTGCATATTGCTTTATTTTATTTTATTTCCAATTCTGTTTTAGTTTGACTGACAAGAGATAAAAAAAAAAAGCTTCTTTATCAATTAGAGCTCAGATCATATCTTTGAGAATCTACATTGCTATTTATATTTGATATCATTCTTTTCCTGCTGTTCATGTCATCATTTAATGATCTATGACTTATACTTCCTGAAATTCTAGAAGCTGATATGGCTATCAAATTTTTGCTCATTCCATTTGACTTATCTTCCTTCTAATTCACATTCAGATGCAAATAACCTTAATCTTGTTATTTCGCCTGTTAACCTGGTTTCAGATAACCTCATTCTTGTTATTTCCACCCATTAACCTGGTTTTAGGTAGCCCACTTTGAAATTATAACTTAATCTATTTACTTTATTTAAGTAAACAATTTACATATTGCTTAGTCCCCATATAAATTTGAAAATTTATTACAAGTGGAGTTGGTTTTAGGAAGCTTGGTTAATCTATGAATACTAGATGCTAGTGTTTTAATACACAATCTCAGACAAGATTCTAGCAAAAATTCTCCATCAGTGTAGACTTTGGACTTATATCTTGGGGTGTTTTTGAAGCTCATACTATGGAGGTTGGATGTGTAAGAAAAAGTAAATGCTATTCACTGATGTTAACCGTTAACCAGAACCATCTAATGTCTATTAATTATTCAAGCTTATAATAGATGATTCTGAAATAGAGCAAATTATTAATCTGAAAAGCATTTACCAAATATAAACAGAAAAAGTCAGGCATTGTTTGGTTCACAAAAGTTTCATTGTTTCTTTCCAATGCAAAAAAAAAAAAAATCTCTAATCTAAATAGCAAAGTAATTAAAACCAGATCTGATGATTACATTGGAAAAATTTATTCTGTGCACTTTTAAACTCGTAGTACTGAAGGTTTTAAAAAAAAATTTAAGTTTGTAGACTATTTTATAAGAGTAGCAAACTCTCCATACAGTAGTGCCTTGCAGTGAGTGACACTACTGTATGGAGAGTTTGCTCTTGTTTTAACATATGCATATGAAATGATGATCATGCAATGTTTAGACTATTTTATCCTTCGATTTTGGGGCTAATAGTAAAATTAATAACTATATTTCGTAGTTTAATATAAACAAACAAAAAGAAATGAAAGTTTTCTTTTAAATCTAAGCTTTATAAATTAAGAATGCTTTTGACTTATAACATAACCATTTTCTATTACATTACAGGTGAGAGTCACTACATTTAAATCTGATGAAATCATGACATTAAAAATTCTAAAAAAAGTTTATTTATATACTATTATTATTAATCAAATTTAAATTGTTCCATTTTGATTTACAAGTGTCAAACTTATTCCCTCCACAACAATGACACCATCCATTTTAGATAAATACAGTACGAAATGGATCTAGGGGTCATTTGTTTTTTACTGTATCTTTATTCATATGATTTGAAAAGAATGTGCTGTCATGTGGTTATTTAGTAAATTTGTGAAAGATATTACACATGGGAAAGAGAAATGTGAATAAATCCATGTGTGTGTGTTTAAACTTTACTTGAAGTTTAACTTTAAATCTGGGCTAGAGACAATCTCTAGTTTAATAAATGGTTAGTGATAATCATTATTTTATTTATCTAGAGTGGGTGGTGTCAAAGTTATGGGTGGAGTAAGTATGACCCTTGCAAATCAAAATGGAGCAATTTACTATTGATAAATACTGTACATATGACAAGGATATATATGAGAAATGGTTACTTGGGTCAACTGATGAGTGCTGGTTCAGCTCAAAATGCATCTTGGGGGGCATATGTCCATTATTGTATCTTTATTCATATGATTTGAAAAGAATGTATGGTAGGGTGGCGGTTATTTAATACATTTATAATTAAATTTACTATTTACAATGCAATGGTCAAATAAAATAATATATAAATATGAAGATTTCTGCCTAAAGGCAAATCAGAATTACTTATTGTTTGTCATTACTTCTACTATAGTAAACAATTTATTCTTATTAACTAATATTTTGAGTTTATAATGCAACTCATGAGCTCTGAATTTTAAAGCATTATCAAATAAAAATCTTTCAACGAGAAATTATGCAATGTAAATATTAAATTATTTCGCTAGAATAATTAGATCGATATATTATACACAATGTACATCCAAGTAAAAAGGTGATTGTTTTTCTCTCAAAACTGCTTGCAATGCCATTTCTGAAACAATAGATATATAAAGTAGCAACATAGTTTAGCTATTCACCACAAAAATTTTAAGGTACTAGCATGCTGAATCATGAGTTACAAACATGAAATATGGCAATATGTTTCATACCTCGACCCATGATGGGCCAATGTTCAAACATCAAATTTTGTTTTTAATTGGCCAAAATCGAAACTGAAATGTTTGAAATGATTCTAACTGTGTTTGTCAATAAATCCATGAGTCACAAGAGTGTAAATGATTTTGAAGATTTCATAATAGCAAGGAAAACATTGAAGACAACATAAGATACAAAATGTATTGTCATATTTTATGCCATAACATGTGATCCAGACATGCTAGAGCCTTAAAACATTTGTGGTGGCCTGACTATATTATCATGTAATATATGCATTGATGTGATGTGATGCACTGAGACTTCTCCTTATACGGAATCAGGAATCTCTGAGCAACTATGCCCAGAGAAACCTGTTAGCCACTTTCATTCCCTTTCCATTCCCCACCCTAAGTTTTCCCATAATCTGCTCCTCAACTCCATGGCCTTCATATCTAAATCCCCCTTATCTTTTCCCAAACCAGAATAAAAACCAATAACTCACTTTCTGTATAATCACTTTGTTCATATTTATTACTCCATAACTTCATTATTTGTACCTTTTCTGCTTCCAAGCATTTATATTGAAGTAACAGATGCCTAATATTTTCTATGCCTTCCTTACACAACTTGCAGACTAAACCACCCATATTTTTCCATTTACGTATATATTCCCTTATTTTATTAAAGATCCTGTTCGAGCCTTAAACAATAAACTACTTTCCTTACTATTTTCATAAATTAACTCGCACCCAATGTTCCGCTTACTTCTATATATAATTAAACTCGTTTTACTCTCCATACTAGTCTCGATCTCTCCAACTCCCTACTTTTTATTAATGCATCTATTCTTCTATCCCACTCCTTACTAGTATAACACTCAACAATTCTCCTAACACAATCATCCCACCTTTTGTACAAGTATACTGACATAAATTCTTTATCCAAATCTTCTGCATACAGCATTACCTTTCTCACCCATCTTGTTGCCTGCCCTTTACTTGTAACCCAATCAAATACTGTTTTGGCTATTCTTTTATTATTCATAAACGGCAATCTACTGAACATTTTCATTTTGCATCTCTCATATAAAAACTTGACCATCCCATTTCTCCTTGAATTGCCTCCTTTGCTATCCACACATTTGCATCTAATGTATGTCTTCCTACTTCCCTTTGTACTTTTTTTAGTAATCTAATACCCCTTTACTAACACATAATACATCATTGCCATATGTTAACCCTGCTATTGCCATTTCCTTCCATACAATTCTAGCAACATCATATTTATTATATGAAAACACTGTTAATTTCTTTATCAATTCCTTTCTTTTCTTTGCTTCATTTATCAATTTTTTCTCCCATTCACCCAAGAAATTTTTCTGATTACTACAAGATGATTCCCAAATAACTATATCTATTCACCACACTTAACTTTATATCTCCCAATAAAAAATCTTTGTCTTCTCTTTCCTCAGTATTCACCGTCATTATATTTTCTTCACTAAATTTAATCCCCATCTCTTTACCCACCCTTGTGCATGTCCCCAGTATAACTTCCATATCTTCTTTTCTTTCTGCACAGAAAAAGACATCATCCGAAAAAAAAGACCCGACAACGTATATACTCCATTGCCATCTATTAACGGTATCTCTGTCCCTCTTTCTACTGCTCTCTCCATTTCACTCAAATACAACAAAAACAAAATAGGTGACATAGGGCATCCTTGCCTTAGTCCGACCCCATTTTTAACTTTAAATGATTCTATATTCTCTAATTGATATGTATAGTAATTATTTTTATATAAATTTCTTAGTAATATCCTTTAAAGCTTCAATCATTCCCAAATTTGCTAAACTTATCCATAATCTATTTCTATTTACTCTATCATATGCCTTCTCTATATTTATAAAACTCATATATAACTGTCTTCAATCACCTTTTCACTGGGACACCTAGTGTATATACTGAAAGGATTTGATAAAATTTCTATATACTTTTTTATTTAGAGTTCAGCTGTGATGTAACCGAGCAACCAATCACTTAAAAATTGGACCAGCGAACTGAAATTACATCAGCCAGTAATAATTTTTATTTGTCTGACCCCTCTGGAAACCAAAAATGGGATGACTCTTAGCTTATTCCTTAGTTTTAAATAAGGTAGATGGACAAGATATCAATACTTTGTTTGTGAAATTAACATAGCATATATATACATATATATATACAATAAACAGTAAATGCAACTACAATGTATGTAAATAACATTTAGATTTTGATGTACTCTTGCCAATATAAGCTTTAAAATCATTAACCACTCTCTAATATAAAATATAAAATAACAGATCAGTCCTCTTGCACTATATTTAAGGTGTGTTAAAGATTTTAATACCTGCCAAATATCTAGAATAGCAGACCAAACCTCATTCAAAAATGATCTTAATTAATATGATCCATTTGTCTTCAAAATGTGAACATATATTGTATTTCAATCAGTAATGTACAGCCCAAGACAAAGACAATTACGATCTCATTTACAGCCTTGCACAAACTAGCATATTCCCTATTGTTAAGTTCAATTTGTAATAAATAGTAAATATGACTAGAATATATGTAAATAAATAGGTGGACTTGTCATTCAATTATAAACATAACCTTCAAGATTATCAAGAACTATTCAACATAAAATAATTTACTCTCCACATGTACGGTGAGGGATCTCAAGATGCAGTGGTAGTGAATCCAACTGCTGTACGTACAGTTTAAGTTAAAATCCATATCCAGTAAAATGTAAAAATTTTTCATGTTCTATTCGGAGATAGGATTTTTTTTCGGATAGAGGGCCTATAATCTATTATTTAAATTTGATTGTTAATTGGGTATCTAATCATTCTCATACAAGGATGAAAAAATGTTCAAACCATGACCAATCAGCAGGCCTGATGACCTTTCCCCATTATTATTTCTCTATAAGCAGCTATTGAAATAGACTTTGGCTTGCAGGGGTTTTAACCTTTTGCATTCTTACTTTAACAGAAGAAATGTAAGTGGAATTATAGAAACAATGCAGTGGTTGGAGTATGTTTTAACCTTTTGCATTCTTACTTTTAACAGAAGAAATGTAAATGGAATTATAGAAACAATGCAGCGGTCAGAGTATGTTTTATCCTTTTGCATACTTACTTTTAACAGAAAAAATGAGAGTGGAATTGTAGAAACAATGCAGTGGTTCCTAGGATCATTTTCAGTAGTCTAGATATTTTTTATTCTCATGAATCAATCCAACATTACTTCACTTATATAACTAATCGTTATAATAATATATTATGGCCTGGATATTTGTTGAATCCACACTAATTATGAAAAATTGTACATATATCAATAATGTCTTGTTTTAATATTTAGATGACAGAAATACTTAATTTCATTTTTAAATGACCTCATCTTAATAATTAATGTAACACACTAATATATAATAACAAATAATGTGTGGATAATATTTGTAATCAGAAATTTAAATACAGGTTCAATCACACAAACGCACATATATGTAAGTATTACTAAATACTCAATATATAATCAAACCTTTGTTATATCTCCCTGAATTTGAATAACTCCAGGTAGTGGGGCCATTGCTTGCAAGTCAACTGCAACAATTTTAACTTCATCTGGATTCGTTTCATTATTATTTCTAGAATATATTATATCATATGAATGTATATAAAATATACAATACATTGTATACATAATATAGTGTAATGTGATGAAAAATGGTGTCTCTATAAACTAAGTCAGAAGTTTCTGCACTTAGATTAAATACCTGAAATTTTTGTTAGGCAAGTTTCCCCTTCAAAAACCTTTACATACTGCAATAAACTCAGCTACTTCTTATTTCTTATTATCCAATTATTTTTCAGTTCTGGTACATTTCTTTCTTCCTATACCATTTTAATAAAAGCTGTTTCATTAGTTCTATTCTGTCCTCTTATTTCCAATTTCATCATAAAGATTTAAACAAAAACAAAAAAAAAAAATCACTAAAATCTTTATTAAACAAAGGCAAAACTCTCCATATAGTAGTGCCACCCTGTGCCAAACAGAGTAATCAATTGATGCCAGAAGGCTTGTGCATAAAATCCCACAAGCCAGAAACTAGTCTGGGGATATTGGATGAGTAGACACTAGATAGGGATTTTATGCACAAGCCTTCTGGCATCCATTGATTACTCTGTTCGGCACAGGGTGGCACTACTATATGGAGAGTTTTGCCTTTGTTTACAACAATTATGTGCTAGTATAGAAATGGTGATCATGTAAAATCTTTATTCCCATTACCTTTAAATTTCTCCACGCTTCATACAATTTATCCAGATTCCCTCTCAATATCCTATGCTATAACCTAAGTATCCCATTTCCATATAAACTAGATTTACATTTCAAATCCTATTCCATTTTTGCTTTCTTTCTCTACTATCTAAATCTGCCTCCTTTTCATCAAATAACAATAATAATCTCCCTTGAGTGTTATCAAATGTGCTTTTATATTATTTTTTATTTTTATGTAACTCCAAACTATTTTTTTTTTTATTCATTGTCATTTTCCATAATTACTTCTTTTTCGCTAATCAACTTAATTATTCTGATTTCTAACCCCTCGTAAATATATTCATTATACATTTATTCCATTTCTTTTATACATGTATGGAAATATATTGCCTATCAAATTTGTGCATTGTAAAATTTTTCTTGCCAAATATGTCTGTTGGCCTTTCTATATTATCCAATTAAACATTATTTTTACATACATTTTCCAACATTAAAAAAAAGTCCACCCCATTTCAACTTGCACAGACAGCCTCATCTGCTGTCCAAATTTTGCCTTCCAATGCATATCTACCTACTCCATTTTGTATTTTATGTAAACATTTTTGCAACATAACACCTTCCAAAAATTAAAGCAGTTACTATCACTCCAAATAACTGCACATCTCATATTTATTATATGAGAAACATGTTGGTATTTAATCAATCTATTTTACTTGTTTGATTTTTCTTCTCAATTTTAATTTTCTACTACAGTATCTGTATACAATTCCTTTCTCCATTTAACAAAATATCTATATACTAACACTCTCCCATTTCTTCAAGAGAACTATTTATTTTCCATCTTTCACTTTTTTACTCTTCCCATTAAATACTAAAATTATTCATTTTTCTTTATTGAATTGAAATTTCATACTTCTTACTATCTCTTCACACTTTTCTAATAACAAATCCATATATTCTACATTGTTTGCAAAAAATGCCATATGATCCACAAAAAAAAAAAGAGCTGTCATATTATGGATTCTTTTGGTTCCAACTATAACCTAATCTGTCTATCTCAATTTCCACTTCTGTTATAAACAAAAAAAAATAAATAAATAATAACAAACATGCCCATTACAATCTAATATTTAATTCTATATTACCAAATTGTGCTTATCAAAATTATCCTTGTAAAGACAAATACAGTAAATCATTCTAAACAACTCTTAAGTTTATTGCCATATTTTTCAAGCTTTATCCACAATCTATTTCTATCCATCCTAACATAAGCCTTAATATATCTAAAAATGCAATAAATAAAAATTTATTTTTCTTATAAGATATATTAATCAACTAATTACACAATAAATAAACTCTACTTTATTGTCCTCTATGAATAAAATCCATCCTGGATCTCCCCCAGAATTTTGTTCTATTCCATCAAGTTTTAACTCTATCCATTAATACATATATAAATTAATTATAAACTAAATAATTAATTGCTAATTGTTGAAAGCTAATTAACAACCAAAAATTTTTCCCTTTTCCTTTATGCAAAAATCTAATTCTCACACCATTCTAATCACCTGGAATTTTATCAACTATAAATATAATTTTTGTAAAACTTTCTTTTAAGCTAACTTTGCATCTCTTTCCATATCTACTACAATTTCAGATACTATATTGCTTAGCCCTTTTGCTTTTTTCAATTTACTTATTGCTTTATTCAATTTTATATCTGTCACTCTATCTACCTTCTAAACACAGTAAGCTTTCCAACGAATCACGTTCACTTACCAAATCTCTTTTCACTTAAATATGAATCACAATACGAACCACTTTCTACTGAATTCATGGTGAAATAAAATCTTAATGGTATATTAATCATAATATCATTAGAAAGAATTTCAAATGCTCTGATTCATATTTAAAGACAAGCCAATAAAATATCAGATGACTATCACATGACTCCAGCTTATATCTTGCTGTTTTAGCAGCATACTTTTTGCTCCATCCCTATGCGAATTAGTGTAAATTTTAGTAAGTAATAATAAATGCCAGATGATAGTGCTCAATAAATCTCTATTCTGTGCTGATCTATCCAATATCTTTAGACTAGTTTTAAACTTGTGGCTTTCATCAATAAGTAGCTTTAGCTATTGGAACAGTGTACATGAACCTTTTAAGATCTAATGTATCTTTCTATCAGCTGCTAACATTTACCTCTCTTTTATACTATCAAGCTATCAGCCTAAACTGAAAAACATATAAATGTTTTCAATCCAAGCCAACTACTCTCTACAGTCATATAAATCTGAAACCACTTCAGTTTCTATATATTATGGTGTCCTTAGTTTTTTAATGAATCACCGATATCCTAAGACCAGGATTTGGTATAAATCAATAAAATGTAATATGTCTCTCCTATCACATGACTCCAGTTTATATATATTGTTTTAGCAGAATACTTTTTTTAACTATCTTTATGTTACTTACTATAAGCCTTAATTAACAATATGAAAGACAAGTTGCCTTCAGAGCAGCTCCCCCAGGTCATAAATAAGATTGCATGCAATAACACATACTACAATGTTGTTTACTTTGGTGCATCCTAAGCTAACCTTGCAACTAAAGTAGCCCAGCATAGGTATCAGCAAAATAGGCTGAAACCAATGCAGCAGAGGTCTATATTCTTAGAACAAAAATTAAACAAGGCCGCACTTTCAAACCTACTGTGGCTAGCACCATCTGTTGTGAAAGAAATGATGCAAAACGCAAAGTCAAAGAGGCTTGGCACATTGCGAATAACACACATGCCATAAATAAAAGAGTCCCGTGTCCCCTTTTCAAAAAAGTGGTTTACATAAATTGATTTATTTACATTTTGTAATTTGCATGCTACAAACTTTTAGCTTGATAAATTACTTAATTATTTAACTGCTTTTGCTATGATTATGACTACAAGTTAGTTGAAAGCATGTTCAGCATATTATATTAAATAGCATACTATGGTAAAGAATAAATAAGGTTTTCTTAGTATCCACATCAAAGTGTTTATTTTTGAATCACATTTGTTATAAGGAAAATGAAAAAATTATACTTGAATTATAACTAATAATAGGCAACCAGATGATAGTGTTTAATAAATCCCAATCCAGTGCCATCCTATCCAAATAACTAAGATCCAAAGCTCCTCACTGATGAAAATCATAAGCTTGAAACTAGTCTAGAGATATTGAATAGGATGATAGAAGATATGGATGCACTATCATCTGTTATTACGTATGAAAGCTTTTACTAAGTGGCTCAGAGAAAGTGAAAAAAGTATGCTGCTAAAATTTGAAAATAAAAATAGTGAATGAGATAGAGATTTTATGATTTTTTTTTAAGAAGCCATTTTACATCATGTACAATATTATATTTTTAAGTTTCAGTTCACTAATATGATAAACTATAAAATTGATAATATGTAAAAATATAAGTTTATAACAATTTCAACAATTTAATAGCTAGTTATTACTATATATAGCACATATATATATATATGATAACAGACAAAGTGTAGTAAACCAATAAAATATTCACAATCTATTGTTAAGGCAACAAAAGATGGATTGTTTTTATCTATAGAGGTTGTCTTGACAACAGATTGTAGATATATCATATTAATCTTTGGTTGTTATCATACAAGTTACTTTTGTAAAGCAGCTATTGGCAATTATGTTTTAATATACATAAAGCTGACATATATCCATAGGTAAGCACATAAAACAGTTTACAAAAGAAGGCATTTATATTACCTTTACTTTGATTTGATGGACAATAGAGCAGATTATTTATTTTTAATTATCATTAAATTACATGCTGTAAAATAATTCTCATTTAAATGTCAAATACCCATTATTTAAATAGTAAATATATCAGCTGGGTTAATTTACATTCAACAATACACTACTTAATTTATTGTTATCTAAGAAGCATCTCTTCAATTTATGTTTTATCCAGCATTGACCAATATGATGGCAGTATTTTGCATAAAAAGTTAGTTTCTGCAACAATTCCCAAATTATTGTCTGAGATCCCATATAACAACTCGCAAACAATCTTTATGAATATTATACACTTTACTAGTAAATTAAATCCTATTATATAGCTAATATAAAAATTTTAACTGTTGCATTATGAATACCAATCCCCAAATGGCTGTTTAAGATCTGATACACATAATTTACAATGTTTTAAAATATTGCACATATTTGTAATGACTAAACCATTGCATTATGAATGTGAGCTCAGGCCAATCTTGTTGAATATCCACACATTCATTTTCTATGCTATCCATAGTATTCTCAAAGTGAATGTAGCATCAGTTTAAGATTAGTGCAGCTCCTATCATTTTTCTCAATGTTCAACTTTCACACCCAGAATTGCAGAAAATACCTTGTTTATATAAATTTATTAAATGCACACTGATTACGTAAGTAATATTTCCGAGGCTGTAACCTAGAGTATGGGTGTAAAATGCGATAGTAGGGACCTCTACAGGTATTTAACCACATATGGTTAAATACCTGCAGAGGTCCCTACTATCGCATTTTACACACATACTCGAGGTTACAGCCTCGGAAATATTACTAGTTTATATAAGTCTAATCTTTTTTTTTTTCCATATGTCAAAGCGTTGACCGGGAAGCAAACCCCGGTCAGCTGCTTGGAAGGCAGTTTTAAAATCGCATAGAGTTTGATAGGTTTTTTTTTTTTTAAAACAATGAAATCAAAAGAATAAACTTTCTTTCAGTGATTATTAAATACGTCCCAAATGAGAGAGATTTCTAAATAATTCCCAAGGCTCTTAATTAATCTCCTTTGTTTTTCATGCCAAATAAGAAACAAGATATTAAAATTGTTTCACCTACTAATGAATTGCTTATTAAAAATATCATTTGATATTTTCTATTCGTGACATTAAAAAGGAAACATTTTTTGAGATTGCTTACTTGCATCATTTATGCTAAGAGATGCTTCTTTGTTAAAACTTTGATTCTGATCTTGAGAACAATAAATCTTCTATACATTTTATTATTTGTAATGGGATATTCTGCAACAAATCTACATTGTGATACATCTGTTGCAAACAATATTCTTTTTTTCTGATGTTGTTGAATGAGTTAATTTTCACTTCTAATTGTATATTCCTTTGCTTTTTAATTAGCGATGTTAAAAAAAAGGCAATCAGGCCTACTAAAAGGAATACATGTAAAATACTTAATAAAGAGAGCATCCTACGATTTTTATATGCTTATTTGCAATAACTGCATTAGGAGCAGCAATTATATTTATTCTATTTCAGAGCAATTCTAATGTTTATGATTACCCAAGCTTGCACTAGATGATTCTAATATACAGAAATAGAGTGAATTATTATAACTAATGCAGGTACAATCAGAAATGATCATAGGGAAGGTACAGTTGATACAATGCATTTAAGCTTGGATTGTACATGGGTTACAGAAAGAGAAATTGGAAATGAAAATAAAAAAAGAATAGACAGCAAACAATTTTCATGAAGTTATTTAATTGAAATTAATTTCATTTTATAAACGTAATCAAAATTGTTCATCAAATGCTAAACTATCTGTCTAATTAATTAATAAACTCTTTTTGATCATACTTATTGATTCTTATTCAAGTAATACTAACATATTAGCATGTAAGAAGCAAATACAATAAAAAATTGACAGTTTTAAAAAAAAAAACATTACTTGCCTGAGACATCTTTATAAAAAACAAACAAACTGGTAGTGGATTCAATGCATAAAACTGGAGATTTCATTCAATAAGATTACATTTGAAGTTTCTTTCCTGATTAGCACACACATACACACAAAATAATAATAATAATAATTACATCATAAGTAAGGGCAGTTAAGTCTTGGAAATAAATTACATCTTCAATGGCTATTTAAAATTTTTTGAATTTTTATGAATATTAAGTAGTGGCAAAATTTTCATAATTATTACTTACAATTTTTGTACGTGACAAAAATAAGCGAATCATTCACAATTCTTTTGGAACTTCTATTCACTCAATTAAATATTATTTATTCAATTAAAAATAAAATATATCAAAATAATAAACTATCACGTAGCTTGTATTACTATTTTGCAATGTTTTTTTGATTTATTATTTGAAATGTTTTTATTTGTGATTATTTATTTAGCATATGGATTTAGTAGCTTAACTATTAGCAAGATATCATAAAGAAATCTGTAAAGACTCCATCCAGGAGATATTTTCGCTAGTGGCATTATTAAGTCCTTCAATTCAATGACTGTAGCCATAAATCCAGCAATCATTAATCATGTGATTTACAGTTTTGTAATTGCCCACATTTACAAAGACCAGTGGTTGATTGTTGGAAAAGTATGTTAGAAAATAGTGCAACTGCTTTTTTCCTTGGCTTGAACTCTTATTTGGTGTTAGACACTATACTTGCACTTTTATCAATCTTATGATAATAAAAACCCTTTATCCCAAACAAAGCATCACATGGCTTTCTTTGCTTATTGCTAACATATGCAATTCATAATATTTATTCTATTCCTGTACCATCTATTATAAGTTTGAGTAATCAATAGATACCTTATTTCCAGATGAGTTTCTGGCTAAACTAGTTTGGAAATACAGACATAAATATTACTACCTAGAATCTATTAATTATTAGGGCTTACACTAAATGGCTCTAGAATAAACAAAATAGAGTAAATTGATGCTTTTTATTAAAAAGCTTTTCAAATTGTTTGGAAATTTTCTAATACCCTAGCATACTGAATCCAAATCGAACAACTATTATGGATCAATATTACATATTTCAGTGATGTTATCTATAAACTATCAGTAGATAGATTGACTTTCTTGGCAAAGATCTGAAGGTAGAAAAGCTAGGTATTATATGATTCCATATTTATTTTACATTATTTAATAGTAATGGCTATGCATCTTCACTATTTAATTTAAAATAAAATGAATTAAAAAAATTGTGTTTTTATTACGACGATAGCTATATGCCATCACTGTCTGACCATATTTCCATAGTAATATTAAGCTGATTTGATTGTTATCACTTTTAACATAGATTTTATATTTTAATAATATATACAATTATAAACCAATAAAATAATGGATTTATTGATAAACAAAAATTATAGATTTTATTTAAACTTATCGTTGCATATATTTAAAAATCCATCACAAAGTATCAACTAAAATATGATGTTAGCTACGTAACAGTAAGATCTGCTTTGCAGATCTTCGTTTCACCTTTTCTCACCTATTTCCTACCCTCATACCTTAGTTTGAACCCCAATCTACCGTAGTGAGTCTGCAATGCACTTATATACAGAAAATCCCGCCCAATTTTAAACCACGAGTACAACGCTCATATTATGTATATAAGTATAACTCATGCCCAAATAAATAAAATGTTATGGATTATGTATATGTTCACGTAATTTAGATTTATTTAAAAAGTAGGTTATATAAGTTGTAATTGCGCACACACTATGATATGCATTTTAAAACTTATATCAAAATTATAAATTGTTGGTTAAAATTATTTTGTTTGAATCTATTTACAAAAATATATTACAGTTGTAATATATTTTGATTTAAAATAAAATTCATATTCGTTTAGTAAATAGATTCAAATATTGCAATTTAAAAAGTAAAATAATTTTCTTTTGAATTTAATTATTTAATGTTATAAAAGCTTATCTAAAATATACAGCAGATGTCCACTTAAGGTTTTCTTTCAATCAGTAAAAGTAATTTTAATTAAATCAAGTTTGTAATTCGAATGTCGACAAGGAAATTAACAAGAGAAATTAATTAAAATTTTGTTGAATTCCTTTAGACATTTGGATAGGTTTAATTACAGCTGATAAGTCAGCAAAGTCCGATATTTTTGTAACGCTCCAGGGCAGTTCTATTGTTCAATTCCACTATAAAAAGAAGGGTTTTCTTTTGTTCTCCATTCTGGTGATTTGCTAATGAAAATGATTCTAGTGATTTGCTAATGAAATGTGTCTAGTGAAAATATTCTAGTAAAATATTCTTCAAAATATATTTTCCTGAGATTTTAGCTACGTGCCTGCGAACTTAAATTTGAAGCCGAGTTTTCATCTCCAAATTAACTGACCATGTTTACCACACCTATTGCTAACCGTGACATGACTGAGTAGAGCCGGCAAGAAGGCTATTCCCCTCTCAGGAATGGCCGGCTGCTGCTCTAGACCATCGGAAGCTATCACATAAGGAACCCCGGAACTGCTGCTGCTGCCAAAATATGAACAATTCCAGATTTTACTGCTGAATTGTATAAAACCTGCCGACAATCACTCTACCTGCAAATGCTTCTCCAGAGGTAATCTAAATTAACCCAAGAGCTCTTGTGATTCCTAACTAACATGCTATAGCTATTTTAAATTGTTTTTCTTTTATTTCACTTGACTTATTATGTACTTCTTTAACGTGTTCAAATATAATCAACAGTTTTGCTCTCTATCCTTGGGTTAATATTTTCTATTTATTAATCTTTCTTTTATTTTATTATGATAATGTGTCAGAATAGTCTTTGACGGAGTGAATTATTCCCTTTGTTGAAAGTAAGATGTCGATATTAAGGCATATTTTAAATATATAAATAATTCCCAATTTTATTATCTCACAAATCACTCGTTCGAGGGCTATTCTAATCTTCTTTAATATATATAATCAAATAGTTTAAAATCTACATTTTATTGATTTTAACCTAATATGAAAGTATGTGCGAGGTCAATGATTAAATGTGTCCCAAATGCATGATTGCATAAATAAACCTATGCTTTCTTTTCAAACCCATAAGCATGCATTTTCCTATTTTAAATACTGTATTCTACTTTAATTTATAAGTTCGTCATTGACGTCGAGAATGTGCGGAGCCCTTTAAATGAATTTCTGGGAATTTGATTGGGCATTTCCCCCAATCTAAGTGAATCCATTTTGTATGTTTTATATACATTAGTTTAGTATTGCTGGTAAATGAGTTGATTGTTGAGACAGCTTTGTTTCGCTTTCCAAGGATTTTAAACGGCCAAGTCCGTTCCCTTTCGCTTCCTGCAGTTTCCAGGCAGTGTGTGTACTCAAATGTCACACCTGGGAATTAAACGCAATCGTCACCCAGTCGCTAAGTTTCGGCTGTCCATGATAACACATTCCTACGAGTCAGCGGCGAGATGCCCTCCGTAGTCATTTCAAATATTCACTATTGTTTTATTTATATATTTATTTTTACAAAGCATCCGTGATTTAAACGTATCACAACCTCCATCCTTTAATAAATTCATTATTAGCAATACTGACCTCCCATGTAACTTTAATTATAATTTTAAAATAAATGCCTTGATCACATTCCCACTTTATTGCTTAGTAAGCTTTTGTATGTGCTATTCTCAGAATCAATGAATATTCGGTTCTATAATACTTAATTTTCAAATATTTTATTAAACTTTTATAATTACTCAAAGCATCTCGCACATGTTCCCATCTCTTGTAAGCACATTATCGTAATAGTATATTAGCCTGAGGGATAGTATATATTTTCTTTAAAACCTTTTGTAATTTTATGGAATGTAATGCCAATATTTATTTAATATGCGTCCCTGTCTCATATAAGCAGACAGTGGCGTTTTATATATATATTTCTATATAAATAAATCTTTGAAATCATTTAAAACTAATTTTGATCTTTTATATTATTGTTTCCTATCACTGTCTCAGTCTATATATCTATTTACTATATTTCTTTTGTACATCCATAGACATTAATTAGCAACCCAAACTTATCTTAGTATAGAGTCTCTTTGTTTCTCCCTGACCACCAGGCACCGGTAAAAGGTTATACTAGTAGTAGCATCAGATGCATTATCACGTAGGTGGCGCTGTGAAATTTGGACTTTAGATTCAAACTTAGTATATTTAGAAGGCAACCCCTCCTAGAATGTTCAGTTTCGTGTTTGGGGTTTGAATTCTGCAGTGTGTTAGTGAGATAGACGATTCTGACCGTTACAGCTATTTTTATTCTCTTGGTTAAAGTATAAAGAAATAGATGAATTTAAGCATACCTTAATTTCCGAGATAAAACTTGACTCCAACTTCCTGGGGCTGCACACAAATCAACAACACGTTTCACTCCTGAAATTAATATAGCCAAAATAAATAATTAATTTATATATATTATAGGAGCAGTAATTATCTTTACGTATTCTATTCTAAAATTATCCACTCGACAGTGCTAAATCCACATTCTCAAACTAGTTTCTGACTATTAGATATTGTCAGTAAGGAGTTGTGCTCATAATCTATCCATTACCTTTACCTTTAGAGTTTCAAATCTCAGATTACTATCTTGGATAGCATAAAAGAATTAAAAATGGCTGTTGGATGTGTGAAAAGAACTGCTTAAGAGCATATTGTAAAAATAAGCTGAAAAAGACAAAGAGAATTTTCTCTTTTTATTCAAATAGTTTCTAACACTTATTGCTTGTGAAAAAAATATTCTACAACTAAAATAAAATTTTGGAGTCATAGCTAATTAAAATATTCTATAAACAGTTCACCAAATATCACAACTGTTGAAAGATGATAATTTCTATAGAAAATGTTAACAAAGAACACAAACAAAAAACAAAACAAAACAATTTTAATCACGTAAATTACTTTCTTACAGATCATATCGGCATATTACTTTCACTATATATGTATATATTTAATTATTTTATTCCTATATTAATTTTACATACCAAAACAACAAAAATTGCTTTAATTTTGAAATACGACTCACACAGTGTAGTTTTTTTTTGCCATCATTTCATTGAACAACACACAATGTCTGATTTCACACAAAACAGGAAGATCAAAATTCAAATTTTTGGAACTGAAACATTCATTGCTTTTTATTTAGCAGTGGAAGAATATTTCTCAAGTGAGACGTTTACTATACTGATGATTACTGTACAAAACACGTGAACATTTATATGTCATAATTGATGTTTAAGACTGAAATACCAATTACCACAAGTATTGTCTTATAAATTGATTCACACAAAGCCTATTGTTTAAGATTTTCAGATTCAATAAATTACTGTTTTGCCATATCACTCCGTTCTGATTTCATTGGCTTTATTATATATGTATAATAATTGAGTTATTGTCGAGTTTAGGTGCTAATAGTTATATCTATATATTACAATTATTTTTTAAGTAAAAAAAAAGTATAAAACGAATCAAAACTATAAATAACAATGGGATCGTTTATATATAATTTTAAAATCATAAATGTACTTAAATTTACCTTGAAAAATATCAAACTCTTCATTAATTTGAATTAATTTAAAAGCACTTCTGGCTCTCCAACCTTCTTCCTTTGCGAGTCTATAGTATATATCACGTTTATCTTTGGATGATCTTCCCATCTCCCAACCATATTAAATGTCTTAAAGAATAATTGCCTGGCGGAAATTTTGAAGGATTGCATTTTTTTTTTTTTAAATAAAACTTTTAAAATATAAAAAAAGTTGAAATTAATTTTTGTATATTTATTTAATTAATTTTATTTTATTATTGTAAAAAATAAAATCAAAACATTCGTGAGTACTTTTCTCTAAAACAACTTTAACAATGGCTACTAAAAGGGCGAAGACTGAGATGGGAGCAAATAAATCTCTTCAAGATTTATCAAAAGAGGTAATAATAATTGTTCTTTTAAATTTATGTTAAGTTTTCTTCAGAGGGTAGGTTGCAACGGATTGTTGTAATTAAATGATAATATTTGGTAAATAAATAATCAAAAAAATTTCTTGCTTTAGAGATCGTCAGAAGTTCGAGCATCCAAAGTATTCAAATGATAATATTTGGTAAATAAATAATCAAAAGGTTTCTTGCTCGAGAGGTCGTTAGAAGTTCGAGCATCCAAAGTAGTATAAAATAAGCTATGTTTCTTGGATCTTAGTCTTAAGTTCACCATTCTATCACTGCACTAAACCACGAAGAGCATGACAATTAATCAACAATAATATTTACTTATTGTTTGGAACCCTGAGAAATAATTATTGTAAAATTTATAAACATTTTATTATAATACATAGCATAATGTGGTGGTAGACTTTGTCGTAAGGTTCATGAATTGCGCATCAGTAGTTCAGGTTAGTGAACTTCTTATGAACTACCGTGTAATAAGTCATTCGATCATTTTTTTATTAATAATTTTAATTAAATTTTATATAGTCAAAAATTGGCTATTGCATCGATCTGATTGCAATTGTATATCATAAAATCTAAAATCTGTTCACCATTTTTGGAATAGTGTAAGATATTTTAAAAAATATTTTTATTGAATCGACGATTGTTTATTATAGTGTGACAGGCATTCCTGGAGTGGCCATGCACAAAGTGGCTGCGGCTAAAGCTACTACTCAACGCCTGTATATAGAGTGATATTTTATAGTAATTTAAGCTATATTCTATTCCTATTATAACAATAAATCAAATACGAATTATATAAATGTACTGTGAAATGAGTGATGATGGTCTGTGCATATATTTTCACACACACATGAATAAATTAAATAATAAAACCTATGATTTGTAATTTTATGTGTGAGTTATAATGAAATATATACAAATATTGTTTTTATATTTTTTAACCATTGCAAATTTTCTAATTTGCATTTCTGTTAATTTGTTTACTTTATGGAACATATATATATATAAAAGGGATAATTAAAAATAATTGTAAATGGTCCAACATGAATATTTTTGTTATGATTGTCAGATATTTTCTCTGTTAATAAGTTAAGGCAAGGGCAGGTTATTATTGTTTGACCAAATGGAACATATATATATAAAAGGGATAATTAAAAATAATTGTAAATGGTCCAACATGAATATTTTTGTTATAATTGTCAGATATTTTCTCTGTTAATAAGTTAAGGCAAGGGCAGGTTATTATTGTTTGACCAAATGTTAATTTTACTAATAGATTGGAAATGGCCATCCTGCTTTGTGTCTTATTTAAAAAACAACAACAAGAAAGTATAAAGTAATTAGACGCCAATACTGGCAGAGAAAATCTGATTTTAGTTTCGGATTTGTTTTTTTTTTAGTTTCGATCTTTTGTAAGGGAAAAGTGAAAAACTTTTGTGTTAGAATTGAAAATTGATGTAAATGCAACTCCTTAAAATCAACCTAAGATGGTCTGAATGTAAATTAAAGATTAAAATAAGTGATAAACACTAAGGTGGAAAAGCTATATGCATTGTTCCAATCAATTAGCCACGAATTTAGAGTTGGCTGATGCAATAGTAACGGGGGTACTCAAACTCGTTTTGTAGTCAGTGTGCTATATAAGCTGTTCCTAGGTGCTGAAGGGAGGATATTAAGGGAAGTAATAATATAGAATACAAATAGATAGATTGTTTGTTCTCTTGTTGTTTTGAGCTGTTATGAAATATTGTAGTTGCTGTGTTTCATTCTTTTAGTCGGCCGTGCTGGTTCCTGCCGCTGAGCTATTCGACCATGGGTCTAGGAAGACCATCTGACTGATGATTTTTGTCAGCTATAAGCTTCTGAGGTCATTTTAATAAAGCCATATGTGAGAATTTATTTAAAGAATTAAAAAAAAGACGCTGATTGTCCCACATTATAGAAACTATTAAAAAGGGAACAGAGTCAAGTGTGGCTTCAAATGAAAGTTCCACAAAAGTTATACAAACAAGTAGCAGTTTGCTGATGCTACTAAAGAAGAGAAAAATATTAGTAGAAACTCAGACCACTTCATTCAAGGGTAATTATATGAAAATAGGGAGGGGACTTCCATATGTAAATTGAATCAACATTATTTTTAGTTTTTCTTCTCGTATTGTAATACTGGGGTTAATAAAGTATATTTTATGGTTTATTTGAGAAAATAAATATTTGTTTTTGTTTGTAAATTATTTCATTAGGAATGTTTGATTTATGTCTCTCTCCAACAAGACTATATACATTTTCCAATCATAGCGTAATCCACCAGTTACCTGAGATAAAGAGATGATTGAGCTAAGCCCATGGGATATGACTTTATCGGGTTATTAAAAGTTTGTTGCT
Source organism: Epiperipatus broadwayi (assembly GCA_028023455.1). Taxonomy (NCBI): domain Eukaryota; kingdom Metazoa; phylum Onychophora; class Udeonychophora; order Euonychophora; family Peripatidae; genus Epiperipatus; species Epiperipatus broadwayi. The sequence continues at coordinate 4,726,287 of JAQFVV010000096.1, forward strand.
ATGTTATCTTTTCTTGACTTAGTTGTTTTATATGTTTTGTTGGTAGTTGTATATCATTTTGGGAGGGGTTTCTCTTTCCAAAAGTGGCGCGTAAAGACCAGGTTCAAATTCTGCTTTTCAAAGGTATGTGATGACCAACATCTTGATATCAATAAGCATGGCAATGGAGTTTTGATAAGGGTGAGATCTGGGAAAAAAACCAGCTTTAATTTGATCTCTCATTTAAAAAATTCAATTAATTAACTTTAAGTCATTAAGTTTAGAGTTTATTATTGAGTTTATAAGGATGCTGTACTCTGATGCACAACAGTAACTTCATGTTAGGTTCTGTGTGCATGGTAAGAATCTGCAGGGTAGGCATCGACTGATACAGAAGGAATTGGCACCAAATGTGTAGGCCTGAATCAATGTGGCCGGGATAGCAAAAATATGGCCATTGAATGTAAAAAAAGCTCTAAATCGGAAAAGATCATTTTAAAGAAGAAAAAAAAATTGTGTATAGTAAATTAAAAACTAAATAAACAGATTGGTTGGGAAGGAAGATAAGTGTAAAATGGGTGGAGGACTTCCATTGTTAATTTGTTAGTTTATTTTATTATTTAAAAAAGAGAAGAGAGAAAAGGGTGAGATTTTTTTTATTTTTTTGTAGTTTTAATATGAGAATATAAAAGTTGTGTTTTTATTTGAGGTTGTTTCTTTTTAATATTAAAGGGCAGCCCTAGGCAATGAAATATAGAATAGCTGTAGCATAGTTTATAGGAAATAGAAACATGGTGAATGGAATGGGAGGGAGTTAGGTGTGTGGTGTACTGCATAGTTATTAAAAATAGTTTTCAATTTTTGTTTTTGCAATAATAAAGTATACTAATAGTATAAAATTGTGGCAAAGCAATTTAAGATTATTTAATAAATACAGGATGTCTTAAATGCTGACAAGATCTCGCTCCAGAAAATGGAGCAAGAACAGAATATAAGTGAAAAGGATGTCACTGCAAATGGAAATGCAGTGGAAGAAAAACAGTCAGAAAGGCAGGATAGCGAGATAGCAATGAGTAACAATCAGCAAGGGGAGGAAAGACAGAAAGAGGAAAAGGGCTTGATAGAAATGATGAAAAAACTATTACAAAGATAGCTATATTATTCAGATAGTTAACGTCTTACAACATAAATCTATATCTACACACACATATGCCTAGGAAGCAAAAATAGCTAAAAACAGACAATTTTTTTAAAAGATGCAAATATCACATGTATGCTAAAAGATAAGGGCAATAGGTTTGTACTCATGAAAACTCAGGATTACATAATTAAATTAGATCAACAAATCAACAAACTACAATTTCAAGGCTCTCCAGCTTTAATAGCTAATTAAACAAGGATAAGTTCATCTCTTCCATTCTCAGACCTCGCTGCAATAAAGCTTTTTCCAAGGCTCAGTATTACAAACTTTATCCTTCTGCATCCATTCCTCCCAGGATGTTTGCTAATGCCAAAGTTGATAAAACTAATGTTCCATTGCATCTTATTTTAGATTTTGGAGGAGTCTACTACTCCAATACAGCTAAGTGGGTTAACCAACAACTTATCCAAACTTTGGGATTTGGTTCATTCACCATAAATTCATCTTTTCTATTTATAGCAAAAATAAAGAACTTAGTTTTGAACCCTGACACTATACTGGCTACTATTGATGTTTCTGAGTTGTACGGCTCCATTTGCAGATCTAAATCCATTCAAATTATAAGGGAAGAGCTCGTAAACCACAACTCAGCTCAACCACTGATTGATTTTATTATTGATTTCTTATCATGGTTGGACATGAAGGGTGGTTGGTCGATGGGACTGCCTATGAGCGACATCATCTCTAGCATAGTATGAAATCACTTTGAAAAATGAGTCATCCCAAAATATCAAGACACTAACGTACTCATACACGAGATATATAAATGACTTTTTCATGGCCGCCCCCACCGCGTTATCCAGCAAATCAAAACTGAATTCCAAAACACCAACATAGAACATGAAAACAGTTACAAATAAGTCAAATACCTGGATATACATATTCAGCGAGAACATATGCATCTTAATTATAGTATGCTCATCAAACCCCTTGAGATTAGAGGCCATTCTCATCCTCTCTCCAATTCATCAACTAATTACAAACTCTCTGGCTTAACTTCCTTTTTCTATAGAAATATGCATCTTTGTAAGTTCGATGCAGACAAAAAAGCTAACCTAGTGTTATATAGAAATTACTTAATAAAGGTTAGTTTTAGTCCTAAATTAATCGACAAGAAAATAAGGCAATTTTACTCCAAAATAAATAACCATGCCACTAACATAGACAAACAAAGGCTTCTACTTTCTTATCTGCCTAATGTGCATAGCAAATTTCATAACATATTCAGTAATAGGTATCATTTATGCTTTCATCCCCTCTCCCACTTCACCAAAGTAATTAATAATATTAAAGACAGTTTACCAACCTCGCTTATACCTCAGGTAGTTTACAATATTGCCTGCCCTGAATCACTTTGTATGGGATCATGTTAAGTGAGACCAGGGCCTCTCTATCCACTTGGCTATCTCAACATAGTACCCATATAATAAAGCACTAACAGACCCTTCTTGTAGTTCAGTTTTCACCCAGCACCACAGCTCAACTGGTCATGATTGCCAACCTAAAGATTCAGTGGTTGTTTGCAGAGAGTGACATGATTTTAAGAGAAAGATAAAGGAAGCTTACTTTATCACTAAAGATAACAACTCTATAAACAGGAAAGACTCTTGTTATAAGATCTCCAGGAAATGGAATACTTAATTACCTCATTTACATAAATTTGCATTGCTTTTAACGAACCTATTTATTTACAAGATGGCTATGAATATAGGACCTCGGCCCTCGAAAGCACGCTTGGCCACATACTTAGATACTTATATTTAGTTTACATCAATCTACATTATTAAGATTTTTTTTGTATTCAACTTTGTGTGTTCGTGCGTTTTAGCGCACTTTATATATTTAATATGCTTTAAACATATATAGGTGAAGTTAAATAAAAATTTTCACAAATAATGTTTAGCTTAGCGCTTTCAGAGAATGTTTACTCTATATTCATAGCCATTATTATGTGTAAAGAATTATTGAAATCCATGGCCCAAATTAATGTAACAGTTATAAAATTTGTTTGTTAAATCATGTTGTGATTTTTGAATCTGGATTTTTTGATTCCATTTCTTTGATGGGAATTGACAGTATTTTGATTGGCACATGAATATTAGTGCTGTGTGTGTAGATTTGAAGACAAATGATTAATATTTTAAAATGATCAGTTTTCATACTTAATAAATTTACAATACTGTATTTCAGATGAAAATGTAAATATATTTTTTGGGTTTATCCATATGTGTAGTTGTTATTGCAGTACTAACATTTGTTTGAAGCACCGGATAGTTTGAGAAGATCTACTAAAGATTTCAATATTATAGTACTAATAACAATCAGCCACATATACACACAAATGAATCCTAGAAACATTCAAATACACACACACATATAACTTAATTATAAAATAGGGGTATAATTCTTCTAATCTGTTAGTTTAGCATTATAAAAATAATAAAAGTTTAGGACAGCCTGTAACTCAACTTTTTGTTTTTACCCATATTGAGGTGATTATCGTGGGAAACTATTTGGAATCTGAATTTGTGCCCAAGGTCTTTACTCCTCATTCTTAGAACTTAACAAAAAATGTGAAAATTTGAAGAGTTTTCTTTCTTCTCATTCATTGGTAAATTAATATGGTTATTTATTAATCACAGCCAAAAATAAGTAAAATATTGTTTTTACTATATAGATTTTTCACTTTAAAATCAAAACTAACACATGCTGGTGTATAATTTTAGTATTATATGTTGTGATGTGATACACACGCCAATGTGCTGCTGCTGCAGTAACAAATTAGAAAAATAAGGTATGTTATGGCAGTGATATAACTATCTTAAATTAATTGTATATAGGACTGTTATTTTGTCCAATTTATTGTATGGAAGGGAGACATGGGCTTTTTATCGACATAAAGTAAAGGCAATAGAGACTTTTTTGTAGCACTGTAAGATGCTTAAAATATGAAGCAAAATCATAAGGTCAATTGATGTGACTGTTTCCTGGATGTGATGCTACTGAATTTATTATTGTAGAAACACATCTTTGCTGGATTGGGAATGAGTAATAAATAATCAGTAATAGACTTTTTCCCAAAAAAAATTATGGTGAAAAACATAATTTTCATGAGAGAAGCAGATCACATTTACATTTTAAAGATTACGACGAAAGTACTATAAAGATGTGTAGTTTTGTTTGCTTTTATTGAGAAGGCAAAATACAATAAAATGTTATAATTAGGCAAGTTGCTGAATCTTTCAAAGAGAAATGTTTGTTATATTAAGAAAGTGAGGTAGGTGAGCATTTCTTATGTTTATTGGATTGGGTAAATAATCATTACAAACTCATTTTTAACTTTTTTAATTTTTCTTTTTTCCTCTCTTGTTAGAATGGTCAAATTTATTTTTTAGGTAATTAGTATGATGATAAGCCTATGATAGAGATATTTCACAAAATAATGCATTCATATATATATATATATACCATCCCCTAATACTTCTTTGTGTGAATAAGTACATATATGTACTTTGTGTGAATGTAGTATTTTTGACAAAAGTGGTTTAATAAAACATAAAAGTACATACATAGAAAAAAAAATTTGTGAAGATGTAAAAGAATACATACTGGAGAAAAATCTTTTTATTATACAGTATGCGAATACAAGACTTCTGATAAAAAGCAGTTCAAAAAGATATGAAAGGATACATACAAAACAAAACTGTTTTCTTGTAATTTTTGACATACTTCTTTGTTTTTTTGAGATCTTGCTCTGAAGGAATGATTTTTTTTTGGATTTTTAAAAATTTCTACCTTGCATTAAAAGAGTAATTTATATCATTTTATAATAATTTGTAAATCTGATAACGTTTTTATATTTAATAGTAATTGGCTTTTAAAATTGAGATCCTAGAATAAATTGTTGTAAGAGAATAGTAAGCACTGGCAAACTATAAATGATGATGGTCCAGTGCTATTGCAATAGTATTTGATGTCTAATCATTCAATCTGTATTTAAGATGGATTTTAAATATGTATATATATTAAAATAATAGTCTTGCAAAAAAATTCAAATATATATATATTACTATTTACATGTTTATTGTAGTATAATTTAAATAATGCCTACTGGGTGAAGGTGCTATAAAATAGTTGATCATGTAATTGTAAGAGAAAATATTTCAGGAAGATTCCTATAAGGAACAAAAGCCTAGTTTGATATGCTAAATTTTTATTTATTTATTTTCAATTTTGTTTAAAATTGATTATTTTAAATTTTATAAAAAAGATAATATTGATAATTTTTAAGATTGAAATTTGAATATTAAAAGTATGTATTTACATACAATAAATATGAAGATATATTAGTAGTTTTTGAATCTCGGATATTTTTTTTGAGTTCTGAAAATAATACAAGTTATGTTAGTAATAATTTTTGTTTTTTGTAGGATCTGATCAGCTACATCAAGCAATTAGAGACTAATGTTCAGCAGCTAAAAAACATAATTAACAAATCGAGTCCGAAAACATCAGACCAAAAATGTAAAAAAGTTCCAAGGCCTTTTGATTTTTGCAGGTAACAATTTTTGTCAGTACATTTCACAAAATATCATTTTAGAAACTCTCACAAATGTTGGCAATACTTTAATATTTAGCATTTAATTATATATTATTAATAAACAGAGCAAAACTCTCCATACGGTATTGCCACCTGTGCTAAACAGAGTAATCAATGGTTGCTAGAAGGCTTGTGCATAAAATCCCTATCTAATGCCTACTCATCCAATATCCCCCGACTAGTTTCTGGCTTGTGGCCTTCGTCAGTGAGGAGCTTTGGATCTGAGAGCATTGCATCTAGATCTTAGGATTACTATGTTTAGCACAGATGGCAATACTGAGAGTTTTGCTCTGTTTATCAACAATTAATGTGCTAGTATAGGAAATGTGATCATGTGATGCAATATATTATTATATGATGTAAATGATAAAATATTAATGAACTAATCTATACTGGACAATCATTACAATCTTATTTATTTGTATTATACCAGAGATTTTATGACAATTTGCACATAAATCTATAAGCCAATAAATTGATTTCCAGATTAATCAGAATAATTTATTATTATCTTTGATTCTAAATCTTCAGTTTTTGTATTATTTCTGATGAAATACATTTTGTAGATCCTTTTTTTTGTTAAGCTATTTTTTTCTCTTACTAAAAGTTTTATCTGTGGCGTAGTGAACACAATCATATGTCTTTGTGGTAAAGCTCGTTTTTGAATATTTTTTATCACCATTACAATTTACTGATTAGCATTTGTCAGCCAATTCACCGGATCTCATGGATGCTCTGAAAAATAATTCTTATTTGTTTGTCCATTGTTGTTTCAATTTTCAATGTCTTTTCAAGCTTCTGAATATGACTGGAATGGAAAAATCAGGAACACAAACTATCTTTATTTTAAGTATGAAATTATATTAAATATTATTGATATTATAATAATTTAATTTCAATTTATTATTATTATAATAATCAGAAAATAATAAATTCTTTACACACAATTTTTTTATACATTAAAAGCCATTTTCAGCCCCTGAGTTAGTGTCCTTTTCAAATGTTAATAATCTATTTAATGTTAACAAACCATTACAGACATAAAACTAACTAGTGTTCAATAATATTATTATATATAAATTTTATGGTATTTGTGCTTTATCCTGTCTACCAAGCTCAGCAGCAATTTTTTTTTTTTAATATAGTTTCAAGGGCATACAAGTATTTTTTTTTTTTTACTATTTTATGTTACCAAATGTGTTAGTTGTAAAGTTTAAAAAAATTAATAAATTGATTATAAATTCCATTCAGAAACTTTATTTTTTTTTTTTTTTAATATTTAAATTATAATGTGTAAATGGTGAAACATTGTCATAGTATTTACATTCAGGTTCTTTATTTTTGACTCTGAAATTTTGTCTAAATAATGACAATTTGGGATCTTTCTTTGACAGAACAGCATGCAATCAAATATTTACAAAGTAAGGGATCCTGTCTTCCTGAAAAGTATGTGATAAGACACTACGTTTTTTTATATTTTTATTATTTTTATATTAAGTTGATTTAATACAAAATAAATAAATAATGATAAATAAATTAGAAATATTGTAATTAATTTTTGCAGAAATTTTTCTTTTTTTTTAAACAACAATTAAAAATATAAATATTAAATATGATCGCTATTTGTCAGCCATTTTGTTTTTTAACCGTTATTATATTTCCCTGAAATTGTATAATAAAAAAAATAGTTTGCCAAGCGTAGTAGACAGAATAGCACACAAGTACCAATTTTATTTGATCTTATACATATATAAGTTAAACGTAAAAAAATTAAAACATTTGTAAATATTTGTAATAAACTCTAGATCATATGATATAATGCATGAAAATGTATAAATCTTGCCAATGATAACACCCAAATCATATTTTTTAGCCAATAAAAGAAGATTATCTTATGCTAGCTACTGGATTTTATACATAATAACTATTTCAGATGTTAATAATTTGTGAGAATGAAATTGGCTATGTTGTAAATGTACGTAATTATGATGTAAATTTGGCATTACTTTATTTTCTCAAAGCAGAATCATAATACTCTCATTTTTAATAATCTTGAGAAAGACCATATTACTATTTAAATGTAAAAAATGAAGATTAACATTTGTAGATAAATGTAATGAATTCACTATCTTCTGATACAACCAAATTTTCCTTTATTTACATTTAAATAGTGATTTGGTCTTTCACATGATTATTAAAAATGATATTTAATAATTCTGCCATGGGGAAATAATATAATATCAAATTTATATTATAGTTGTATATATTTGCAATTTAAATTAATTTCATTCTTGCAATGTGTTGATGTCTGAATTTGTTATTATATATAAAGTCTAATAGCTAGCTGAAGAGATGTTAGTAAAAAAAATGATCTTTTTGTGGAATTTTTCCATGTAGTAGGTTATATTGAATGAAAAAACAAACAAACAAACTAAAAAGCCTGCAATATATCTAACAAGCTTTACTGATAAATGCTGCAAGAGAAAGCATTAAAAAAAATCTCTATCTAGAAATTATCCCTATTCTTAGACCAGTTTCATGCTTTTGGCATTCCTCAGTGAGATGTAAGTCTTAAACGATGTTGTATTGCTAAGACTATTGGCTGAAGAATTCTCAGCCCCATATAGCTATTTAAGTTGGATAGCTGGGTTTGAAGACATACAAGTGTCTGAAAATTTGATTGTCTACTTAAAAGTTAACTATCAGATAAGTGCTGGTTTTGAGTTGATGTATTGGATCTGGTGTCTGATTGATAACATATTCTTACCAACTTTGATATCATGTTAAAGTAACCAGTCAATCAATTCCTGTTTTATATTTGATTAATAGTTAAACATTGTTCTTCGGCTGTCTTTATGAATCGGCAGTTTAATAACATTGGAAGGATTAAGCTGTGAGCTCATAATGCAGCTGAAAAATAATGTTTATTTTGTAAATAAATATATTGTGAGATATTAAAGTTGGTTAAAGTATTTTACTGGTGAATTGATTTGCTGTTTTCTTTACACTTTATTAAAGATTAATTATATTATTATCGACTTCACATTAAGCTCATTTAGTTTTTTAAACTGATTATGAAAATAGATTATATTTAAGTTTGTAAAGAAAAGAAATTTCACTCATTTTAAGATTCTGCAAACAAATAGACAACTGTCGTGAATGTAATGATAAATAATACTTTTATATTAAACATGTACATTAAGATGATGATAATCAAGTACACACACATTCACATGTACATGTGTTGGTAAGGCATACTAGTTACTTTATCCGTCTGCTTCATCCATAACCTGGCATTCATATCTGTATGAAATTTTTTTTTCCAAGTTCCAAGCAATCATAGGATTTTTTTTCAGGTAGTCAGCCTTTAGATACCCAATTATTGGTCAGTAAATAGGTATCTCAATACTCTTAACTAAAGAGTAAAGAAAGAAATGTGAATTATCAATGCTCAGTATGTGATTAATTTGATGAGGACTGGTTTTCACCTGCACTGTTCTTTTCAAAAGGGACTGTTACAAAGGCCTTTAACTTGCAATATTTTAGTTTAAAAAGGTTTCATTCTATATATTTATCAAAAGTTTTTTGAAGTTTTTCTGGATTTTTCAAATAGAAGATCAGTAGTTAGACAGTAAACATCAAATGATCACCATTTCTTATGCTTGCTTATAACTGTTATTCAAACAGGCAAAACTCTCTATATGTATTACCACTCAGTGCAATCCAGAGTTAAGAAGAGATAAAAGGTGGCTGCTGGAGGATTGCAGTAGATCCTAAGATCTAGGTGCAGTGCTCTCAGATCCAAAGCTCTTCACTGTCGAAGGCCACAAGCCAGAAACTAGTCTGGGGATATTGGATGAGTAGGCACTAGATGGGGATTTTATGCACAAGCCTTCTGGCACCCATTGATTCTGGCTTGCACTGAGTGGCAATACGTATAGAGAGTTTTGCCTGTTTGAATAATAGTTAGACATTCATGGTAATTACTGGGACTTTGCATCATATCCAAAATTACTTACTGATATTTTATTAATATCTCATTTATTTTCTTAAGGGCTGTAATGAATGGATTCCAAAATTATAAAGTGGTACCTAGATCTCTATTTTGATATCCAGTCACTATCTGCTTGAAGAAAGTAACAGAAATGCTACTGAAATGGCAAGCAATTTTAAATCAGGACCACTTATTAACCTCTTACCATTTACAGTTTAAGTGTTTTCTTGCTTCCCATTACATGTGGAAAAACCTAAAAGAACTTTGTCATTATACCCCTCCCCCCACTCACACACACATATAAAGGAATTTTATCTTTATTGTTAAAAGGAGGTTGTCTTGACAACAGTTTGAGATTGTTATCTCTATTGGGATTGTCTAAATGTTGATTGGTTCCTAATGATTATATATATATATGTTACTAGGCAATCATCAATTAAAATTGACAGCCGCAAGCTGAACTATGTGCTCTAGCAAATCATAATAGTTTTTTATCTGAGTTTTATTTCTTAAATGAGAGATAGTCTTTTATCTTTAAATAAAATTCACATAAATGCTACTATGATTTGTTGCATGTTGATGGTCGCTAAATAACATTGTTGCTGGACATTCTTCTTTATTTATTACATGGAGTTATTCATTTATTTCATCTTAATAATCTATGAAATTATATAATTCAACATTTATAAATATAAATGGAAAAAGATTTTAAGAATTGATTGTGGAAACTACATTATTTTTGAGCTAGTAATTTTAATCAATAGTATATGATTGATGTATTTTTATTATGTTTATATTTTAGGTTCAAGAAAATTCATGTTGCTTTAAAAGTGGCTTACTTGGGCTGGGATTATCAAGGTTTTGTAGTGCAAAACGATAATTTAAGAACTATAGAAGATGAGTTATTTAATGCACTAATTAAAACAAAGTTAATAGAAAATAGAGAATCTTCTAATTATCATAGGTGTGGGCGAACTGATAAAGGTGTGAGTGCTTTTGGCCAAGTAAGTTAATGTTTTAATAAACATAAAAATATTTAACTGATATGACAGTTTTATTTTGTATTCAGTTATATTTTTAAAACTTATTTATTTTAGGTTATTTCTCTAGATCTTCGAAGCAGTCAGCCAGTTAGTAGTGAAAATTCAACACTGTTAAATTCTTCAAGTAAGAACGTTATTAGTTATATTTAAAATATGTTTTTAAAATATGATTTGCTTGGATAATAATGCCCATCCTTTCCCAGTCTAGATTGTAGGGCCCTCTTTCTTACCATTCTATAATCATTTCTTTGAAAGCATTTAATAATTAGAGATCTTTAGATGAATGTGCTTACAAGTTTGCTTAGCAGTTTCTAATTAATTGCCTTTTTTTTTTTTTTTTATTGAGGGAGAAGTAAGCAGTGTTATTTCAGGTTGTATTAATTCAGTGACTGTCTTTAACTCATTTTATGATATTTAAGATTTGGTAATTGTACACTCTGAGGTTTTGAACTATCTATTTGATACTAGAGCAAAAATAATATATTTTACATATTCAATTACAAAATAAGTGTGAGTACCTTTGAATACTTAAGTTAGGATGAACAATAATTTCAAGCATTTAAGCACATTTTCACCCTGATGCTGCATGCTGGTTAAGTCTTTTAATATAATTGTGATATAATTGGTGTGAATAATGCACAAAGTGTTATTTTTCAATAGTCCAACTAAATAAATTTCACTGCTCTCTTGTAAATCCATTGGAAACTGAGTTTTACAAATGGAGATGGATCTTGAAATCTTGAATAATTTCACAAACTAAATGCTAGAGGAATAAATAACATAAATTCTTTAATTTTTTTGATAACAACAAATTCCTCTAAGAAAGCTCTGAACTGTAATAATAGTTTCTTTGTATTTCCAGTAGTCTGAGTCTTATTATAGTTAGCTTCAATACCAGTTATTTATCTGGATATTTTTTATCAGTAGATTTAAGAGCAGTCTTCTTGGTATTGACAATTATAACAAGCTTGAAATAGTGAATAAGAAATACTATGAAACAACAGCTTGAAATAAATAAAACTTGATTTCTGAATTCTTACAAAGAAATGATTTTACTTTTGCTATCTAATGTAGATAAAAAAAGGTAGAAGTATAATGGAACGCTTCGCTTAAACCTATAGGTGTTACATAATAAAAAATTTATAACGAAATATTTAAAAATCAGAATTATGATAAAGATCAAAAGGGCCGAGGAGTTTATAGAAAGCCTAGGTTTTTTTTAATTAGCTAAGCTTACAGCCAATCTGAATAACTATCCACTGCAAAATGTATAGTTACCGACTTGGTATCAGTTATATAACTGCAAATGAGTTGGCCTAGATTCAAAATTGTTAGTTGCATAAATGTACTCGTTCCAATTTTGAATCCTAAATCCTTCAAGGCAGAAGCCAGAAGAAAGCTAAGATGTGAATATTATGATTACGTCTTTATTATTTAGTATCCATTTAATTACTACAACTTAAAGTAGATGACTGGAGTTTCATGAAGAGAGACATGCTCTTGGAAGCATATTTAAGAATAAGCTAAGTAAGTTATATGATTATAACTTTATCTTTCTTATTGCATTGCCAAATCCATATAATATTAAATCATCTATGCTCTTTATTACTGTTTTACTATGTTTTTATTACAACCCATTATGACAGTTTCGATTGCCCCAGCAATTTTCTTCAGAACTTCTGCTCATACTTCCAAATCTTATGAGTAGAAGTTCTGAAGAAGATTGCTGGGGCAATCGAAACTGTCATAGTGGGTTGTAATAAAAGCATAAAGAGTATAGATGATTTAATATTATAAGTCATATGACGTTTAGTTGATACTATCCACTTATTACTTAGAAAATGGATGTCTAACTATTCTTATATGAGAATAAAAATCCTAAGTTGAAATATGTTGATTAGGTAATTCTTGATGTGCAAAAATATTGTATTGCTTAGTTATTCCATTTGTCTTCGGATAGATACAGTTTATTGTAGTTTCATTGGTGGGATGGAATACATTACGTAGTACAGTGATGATTTTTTTGTAATGATCGTAAATGCAATATTTATATTATAATCTTTATGGACAAAATGTAATTTGATAAATGTATTATAAGATTTTTTTTTTTTTTTGGATTATAGATATTTCTGATCTAAGATATATTAATATTCTCAATAAAGTTTTGCCTCCGGAGATAAGAGTTCTAGCATGGCTTTCAGTTCCTTCAGATTTCAGTGCCAGGTGAGGAAGTGTATCCATTAATAACAATAATTGCTGTTGTATTGATTGATATCATTATTACTAACAATGTTGTGTTATTTTAATATATACTGATCTTTTTTTAAAAAAAAAAATCAAAGGTACCTACAGTTAGTTTATAACTGAGGAACTAAAATTTGTATTTACTGACCTATATCAGGCCTATTTTACAGCTGTAGAAGGCAAGTGAGCTTAGCGTCAAAAACATAGGATGGTTGAAAATTTTAAGTCATTAGCTTAATAATATGAGAGAGCTCTTTATGTAAAACAGTGCTTTCTAGTATTGAAGACCAAAAGCTAAAAACTAGCCTGGGGATCTGTTTGGCATTAATCGTCTCGTATTTAATGGTTATTCGTACAATGGATAAATGTAGAATGCTTACTGCCATCCAACTAGATGAATTGTGAAAAGTTTTTGGTATAGTAACTTATTAAAATTTTATATTTATTGTTTAGATTATTTTGCAGTTCCTTTCATTGTATTCCAGAGTTATCTACTGGTTGCTAAATAGTAATGCTATTACATTCACATCTCCAGATCAGTTTTTGACATTTTGCCTTTGTTAGTGAGGATTTAGAACTCACAACTGGAACTAATGCACTTACACATCGAGGAACTCTTTTATATTATCAAGCTAATGGCCTGGAATTTCAAAGAAATCTTAAGGTTTTATATATTTTGAAATTAAACCAATTTGCTTGTATAGTTGTATAAATCTGAGATCAGATCAGCAATTATATATTTTGGTTATCTCAGTTTTGCACTAATTTTAGCTCTCTTCCGCTCTTTAACTAGGAAGATTAATGTTAAAACACCACATGACTTACTCTCCACATACAATATGTTAAAAGTAGCTATAAAGTCATGTGATGTGTTATTGTTAAATAAAATTTTCATTACTTGGCCACAATGTTTTGAATCAATAAATCTGTTTTACGATAAAAAACGTAATCAGTCACAGAAATACTTATTCTAATTAATAACAGAGAGAAGAAGGGGAGGGGGAACCCATTTATTATAACTTATATTAAATAATGGCAACACTACATCTGATATAAACTAGCTTTTCCTACTTTTATGTAGTTGGCTTGTCTAAAGATGGATTTGTCATTATCTAATTTTTTGGAAATAAATTTGTCTTGCATTGGTGGTTGAGAGGTCAGCGCGACTGCTTTGCACTTGCAGGCAGCTGCCCGGGTTGCGGGTTCGCGTCCCGGCCAATGCTATGACACTTAAAAAAAAAAGACATGATATTGATTGACTACTTTGGTTAAAATATAAACATTTGGTTTATATATATGAAAATATTTTTAGTGCATACTGCTATCTGTGTTTGGGGTTTCAAAGATTAAAAATGACTAATGTTTAGTCTGTCCTTGTGTAATTATAGTTAACATGTTTGTTTACAAGTAATTTAAAGGTCATTGCTTTTGCAAATTTCATGCTCTCTGTTTGAATTAGACTGTGTTTCAGTATTTAATATCTGCATCCTATAGTTCAACGAGTTATCTTTTTGAATTAGCTACTTTGAGATGCAGGTGCTAATATGTTTATTCACAGAGGGTATAGCTGAAAATTTCTTAATGTTTGAGATGATTTGATATATATATATATGAATAAATCAATGAATATATAATGCTAGGTGAAATTCAAATACAGTAAATTAATACAAACCAATGCTTGAATATTCCAACAGCTCTTTATGTAAAAACACAAAATATAAGTAAAAGGATTTCTTTTACTTACATTGCTAATTCAGACTTTGTGTTCCTAAATATATGTAGCGCTGTTGGAATATTCTAGCATTGGTTTGTATTCATTTACTATATATATCATTAGCAATCATTTGTAACAATTATGGCCATTCTAATTCCCAAAAAAATGATAGGAAAAAGACAAAGAATAAAATATTAAAAATAAATTTTGAAATGGCTATCAAATCAAATTGTGAATTACAAATAGGTTCATTTATATTATTGTTTTGTTCTTTTGTCTATTTATTTGATATTTTGCAGCAATTTTTTTTGTTTCTTTTAATACTTCAACACTTTGCTTAATTATAGCTTTTCATTGTATTTTATTTTGAGCTACATTCTCCTAATGAAAAACACAGTACTTCATCTCTAGCATTTTTGATATATATATGTATATGATATAAATAAAGAAGTGAGTGAGGTATATTTCTATGTAATAAATAAATATGTTACCAATATTTTTGCTAGATAACTATCAATTTCTATTGGCAGTTCCAAGCTAAATTACTTGTTCTAATAGCCAAACAATAACTTTTCTGCCTTGAATTTATATCGAAACAAATAAACACAAGATAAAAAAAGTTATTGTTTGGTTTAACTTGGAGTTTTTGATAGTAATTGATAATTACTTAGTTACATCATTGAAAATATATTTATTTATTACGTGGGAATATCCCCCCTCATTTTTTTTTGTTTACGTCATAATTAATCTATGAAAATATTTAATTTAGCATGCATATGTATTAAAATTGCAATAAGAATTTCCATATACACATAATTCTTTTTTTACATGTTTTTTTTTTTTGCATGACTTTGAAATAACATGAGTTTAAAAAAAAAAAATTGTCTCTCTACACAAGTTGTTTTAAAATAATACGATCAGTAAAAAAAACCAACGGTACTTGGGGATTAGAGTTGTTGTGATGTATTCATAATTGGAATGAAGAAACAAATGTTATTGTCTGGAAGGCTTAAAAAAAACATCTTACATTCTCAAAATTATTTTTATATTGTCTTTAAGTTGTTATTAAACTTTTTTTTTTAATTCAAATAATTTCATGTAAATAATATAATTTATTTTCTTTTTTTAGAAGATTGTAAATGTTTTTAATTTGGTGTTTATTTACAGATTTGTTTCTGAGATCAAATTCGTCATGATGATGTCACAAATCGAAAAAAATTATGATTGTTATTATCATCTAATTAAAAAAAAAAATTCATCTCTTTATTTCCCATTTTTGCCAAAAATCAATGTATTCTAAGTTATACATTGCAAGTTTTAGTGATAGCAATGCTATTCCAATCATGCACAAACGTATGCGTTTATTGTCAGGAAATTACAACAAATAAAATCTCAGATACTTTTCTGTTTTGTGGGCAATCAAGATGGCTCCCATATTTTTTCATTAATGTACAGTTCCAGGGGCCTACAATTTCTCTTTTCGAATGTGTTAGTTGTTAAATTAAAAAAAAAAAAAAAAGTTCAATGGAATAAAAGTAATAAATTCCAATAAATTACATTAATAATCTTTATTTCAATTTTTTTTTTTACTTTTAACATGGAAGTGACAATATGCTTTGAATTTTAAAGTTTTTGATGAGTGTTTCATTGTTATCACTTTCAATTTTTTTTTATTTTTCAAATTAAATTTTTGTTTTTATAATTCATTTTATATTTAAAGTGTATGATGTAAAATTTGATAGTACACAAAAAATATAATATTCTAATGAAATTTTTCATATGTTTATTTAATTATTTTCATTGATTTCTTAGGTCTAGAATCAATTTTCTTATTTTCCATATATAAAATGTATTTTTTTACATGAATTTCTTTTACATATAACTTTTGGGGAGCAATCTATCATGTAAAAAGAGAATTATGTGTATTTATCTAGATTTATTTTAGTTGCAATGTAACCAAGCAAGTAACCAATTAACAACTGATATTGCAAGTTGAAATCATGTTATCTATTATAGTCAATTATATGTTATCCAAAAAAAAAAAAAAGAAAAATATAAATAAACAAGCAAAAAAAAAAACAAAAACAAAATATTATAATTTGTAAATTTGATAAATTTTACAATATGTTGGCAGCACGATATGTGATCACGCTTATTAATAATAGTTTTTCTGATTATTTTGAAAGCATATATATTGCTTATAACATTCTATTCATATACACGTTAAGGCAGTGAAGAAGATAGAGCTCTGATGAAGACTACTGGACAGTCGAAACTGTAAGAAAATAAAGAAGTTTTTAAGAAAATTTGTTGCATTAACGTGTATATGAATAGAATGTTATAAGCAATATATATGATTATATGAAGATATGCAAAGAAAGTGAAGGAGAAGATTAAGAGTATTTTGAAAGCATATATATTTTATTTTTCATACATTTTATCCTTTCTAAATTTTGATGTGGTACAGTATTTTATGCAATAAAATGTTTTTTTAATCATAAAGTTAGAAGTTTTACAAAATTTAATAATTAGCATTTTTTCTTTTTTAGCATTCTAATTAATTTTAATTGAAAACTTAATCTTTTTTTAGTACATCTGAAATGTAATGTTCATTTGTCTTTATAAATATTGCACTTTTTAAGTGATAGAATAAAAATTATTGGTCTAATAGTGTGAGAAAAAACTAAAATTAATTTGTATTACATCAGAAAGCCCAAATTTTAGAGTTTAACTGAAAATTTGATGTGGGTAACAGCAAATAGGGATGTCCGTACCTGAAATTGATAAAGATTTAAAAATGTTAAAACAATTAAAAAAGTCATAGTTTTTTGATAATAAGACTACTATTATATTTCTATAAGGAAAAAAAAAATTATTGAAAAAAAAAGAAGAATATCCAAAGCTAATTTAATTGTTATAAAAGTTTGATAATTTTCTATTCATTTTATTTTTAAAAAAAATAGAGTATAAATAGTTTTTTATTTTTTGAGCAAATGTGAATAAGTGAGACTCATAATAAACATATATATGTGTGCTTTATCAATTTATTATTAATTTAAAAAAATATTATTTTTTGTGCTCACTGTAATTTATAAATATTTTGAATGTTTAACCAAGAAAAGGTAATTCAGTTTTATATATTTGCTGAGTACGCTTTTGATCTTAACGATCAGAATCGTAGCTCTTGTCATTAACTTCATTAATGTTTTAAAATTATGTTTATACTATAATCTTAATTTATATATGCATACTATATGCATAAAAAAGTTTTGATCTTAACGATCAGAATCATAGCTCTTGTCATTAACTTCATTAATTTTTTAAAATTATGTTTATAGTATAATCTTAATTTATATATGCATAAAAAATATATATATGTGTACATTGAAAATTACTACATGCTTGTAGTTCAGTAAACAATTCATATTTTACTGTAATCAGATCTTGTCAACAAAATGTAATGGGTATTGCAGTTCCACCATAATAGTATTTCTATTTGATTCATCTTTAATTCAAATATAGATCAGAAAAAGATACTAACTTTTGGTTTACAATCCCAGTTTTTTAATTGTTTGCCTGGTTATATCATAGCTGAATATCTAGATAAATACGCAGAAATTCTCATTACAATTTCAATACTTATCTATGAAGTCCATGAAAATTCGCTAATTATTATATATATATTTTCACTTAAAAAAAGCAAACTCCTTTATTATGCGTATCATATTGAAAATCATGATCATTATAAAATTCTAATGAAAAAAATTTATTATTGAAATATATGATCTGTTGAACCCATTGTTTGGGTGAGTGGTTTTGCATATGCAGTCAGTGTTTATTTTACCCTTTTCATTAGAATTAAAGAGCTGCTCTTTTATTTGAATGATTTGTATGGGCACTTTTTTTTCCATCATCTCTTAAGCTCCTGAACTTAGCTATTTTAATCTGATAAAGGAATCATATGTAATATCAACTTAAATTATCATTGAGATAACAATGGATATTAAAGGTTACTTATAATTTTTGTAGAATTTTTTTAGAGGGGATTTTAATAACTGTGTGCATAGATGATATTGTATTTTATTATTATATATTTTATTTAAGCATGTCTGTCTCTGTAATTCTATTTTGTTTGAAGTTATTTAAAGAATTTTTTTAAATTTTTTTTTAGGTTCAATTGTTTGCAGAGGACGTACAAATACTTTTTTCCAAAAGGAAGCTTAGACATTGAGGTTTGAGTATGTTTCAAGATACTTGTTTGGTCATCTTTAATACATTGTTATAATTAAGTAGTTAATTTGAATAAGAGGGATAATCAATAAATAAGTTTCTCAGGTCTGAAAAATAACCTAAATCTTAGTAATAAAAGAAAAGTTCACATTTCCTCAATGTTAAAGCTTTTTTTCTCACTAATACTGCAATGGCTCTTCAAAACTTTCTGGAAAGAAACTAGGACTTTAAACCCATTCTCTTTGAATGATGATTAGTTACTAGTTACTTGCATTAGAATCCTGAATGCAGAAATGTTATGGAAGAAAAATATCAAGAATGAGCTTGAATGCAGAGTAACTGTGGATGCTTCAGTTCTTTAAACCCATAAAATATCATATGACTGTAGCTTACACATTGCTGTTTCTGCAGTATAATTTTTTCGTTTTATCATATCTATGTCACCTACTGTAAACTTTAGTAATTATTAGATGATGGTTGCTAAAAGAAAGGTGCATTAGATCTGAAAGTTCCAAGTGCATTGTTCCAGATACAAAGCTCCTCACTGATGAAAGTCATAAGCTTGAAACTAGTCTGGGATTAAAGCACTATCATCTGGCATTTATTAGTAACTAAAGCTTACAGTAGGTGGCACAGCTGTGGTAAAAGAAAAAAATGGTATGCTGTTATTTCAATGCTTTATCAATAAGGAACCATATGATAAATTTCTTAGGTGATCATGTAATGTTCGAGTTAATCCAAACTGAATTTTCTTTCTAATTTATATTAATTGAGAATCAATCCTTGAATTTTCAATTTCGAATCCACCACTTTATCACTGCACTAAGCTGTGCAAGGTAATGCTTTGTCTGTGACTTATATCTCCAATAAAATATTTCAGAAGCTTATTCTGTTTTGTCACAGCTATGGTCTTAGAGCAGCTAAGTTGAAGTTTATCAGAAATGCTTTTCATTTTTTATCAAATATCCAGCACCATTTATGCCTTTTTGACCATCATATTAACTTTAGTATTGAGATGGCATTGTGATTTTGTTAATGCTTTTGTTTAGAATATTCTGAACAGCTTACTAATTTCAGTCAAAATTTTGATATAACACCATCTACAGGAAGGGAATGGATCTACATTTCTGCTCTCATTAATATCTCATTTGCTCCATTTGAAAATCTTATTTGTTGAACAAATCTCATAAATATATTGACGTGATGTGATGTACTGTGACTTTTCTTTAAACGGAGTCAGGAATCTCTCAGCAACTATGCCCCAAGAAACCTGTTACCACTTTACCATCCCCTTCCACTCCCCACGCTAGGCTTTCCCATAATCTGCTCCATCCCATTTCCACGACATAATCTTTGTCAATTCTATGGCCTTTATATCTAAATCTCCCTTATCTTTTCCCAAACTCAGCATAAAAACTAATAACCCACTTTCTGTATAATCACTTTGTTCATATTTATTCTTCCATAACTTCATTATTTGTGTCCTTTCTGCTTTCAAGCATTTACATTTAATCAACAGCTGCCTAATATTTTCTATGCCTTCCTTACACAATTTTTCCTTACACAATTTACAGACTAAATCAGCCATATTTTTCCATTTACATGTATATTCTCTTGTTGCTAAAGATCCCATTTAAGCCTTAAACAGTAAACTACCTTCCTTGCTATTATAAATTAACTTGCACCCAATGATCCGTAATATATACTTAAACTCTTTTTACTCTCCATACTAGTTCTCCATCTCTCCAAACTTCCTATTCTTTATTAATGCATTTATTCTTTTATCCCATTCCTTACCACTATAACACTCAAAAATCCTCCTAACACAATCATCTCACCTTTTATTTAAATTATCATAATAGATTTCTAACTATAAGATCTTTCCATTGACTCGTTGTAAATCGAAAGATTTCGCGAGTATTAATGTGTAATAAAAAATGTGGACTTAATCAGTGAAGTATTTAATAGCTTCACCTATTTAAATAGAAAGTAGGTTGAAGTAAAGAAGGGGTTCGCCTCTTTTCTTACAAAGCGTAAGCTTGTGGTTAAGATCTGTAGAGGTCCTTAATATCGCATTTTTACACGCATATTCTTGAGGTTAAAGACTTAGAGTAAATATTACAAGTATAATGATATAAATTCTTTATCCAAATCTTTTGCATACTGCATTACCTTTCTCACCCATCTTGTTGCCTGCCCTTTACTCATAACTCAATTAAATACTATTTTGGCGATTCTTTTATTATCCATAAACTGCAACCTACCAAACATTTTCATTTTACTTTTTGCATATCTCATATAAAAACTTGACCGTCCCATTTTTCCTTGAATTTCTTCCTTTGCTGTCCACACCTTTGCATCTAATGCATGCCTTCCTACTTCCCTTTGTACTTTTTCTAAGTAATCTAATACCTCTTTACTAACACATAATACATCATTACCATATGTTAACCCTGCTACCCGTACAATTCTAGCTACATCATATTTATTATATGAAAACATTGTTAACTTCTTTATCAAACCTTTCTTTTCTTTGCTTCATTTACCAATTTTTTCTCCCATTCATCCAAGCAATTTTTTGATTACTTAAGGTGATTCTCAAATAACTACATATAACTATCCACCATACTTAACTTTATATCCCCCAATAAAAATTCTACATCCTCTCTTTCCCCAGTATTAACCATCATTATATTTGATTTTCCTTCACTAAATTTAATCCCCATCTCTTTACCCACCCTTGCACATGTCCTCAGCATAGCTTCCATATCTTCTCTTCTTTCTGCACACAAAAAAATTATGGATGACAGCTTTTAAATGCCCTCTAGTAGCCCATTTTAAAAACATTTTTTAATCTGCCAATAGAGGGCGTTTAAATATTCTCTTTGCAAATATTATATGAAAGGCATAGCTCTTTAATTAATATATTAGTTACATAACTGATTAGTTTTTATTTATTATATAAACAATTGTTTACTTGCTCCAAACATATTGAAATACGCTAAACTGTTTTTTATATTTTGATTTTTTTTTTTTTTAAGAAGCTGCTAAAATGATATACATGGCAAAAATCAATACTGTAAAACACTTGGATAGCATATGGGGGGCGTGGTGAGGGATATGAAAATATTTTTTTCACTAATAAATTTTTTATTACTTTGCAGAATAGTAATGGAGACTCTTTAATATGTAAAAGAATCGATCATTAAACTCATTTGTAAATATAGTGCTTAGATATTGTTTTAAATTTATTTTACAAATTAACATTAACTTGATGGAATATAATTGCAGAAAATAGATTAGCCATTCATCATATCAAAAATCATTTTGCATTTTGAAAATGTTCAGAGTTTATAATATATATTTTATAATTTAAATATAGTTTTAAAATTGAATTAAAAAGTAATTCATTTTATAGCTAGTTTTAATAAGAACTAAGTTGTTCAAGGATATTTTAATACTCAGAAATAACTTTAATTGGGAAAGGTACAATTCTTCAACTTTTACTATCCAAAACAAAGTGAAAGTTCTTTAAATTTTTGTGACTGCCATATTGTTTTAATAAGAGTTAAGATTTATTCAAGTAACAATTTTTATTTAATCTTGAATACACACACATTTTAAAATTAAAGGAAAAAAACATATATTAAAAAAAAAAATCAAATAATGAACCTTAACAAAAAAAAAACAAGAACTTCTCTCTAAACCAATTTTATGAAGAAAAATGGGCAAACTGGCAATTAATGGTGAATTTTTATTTATTTTTGATTGTATAAAAAATAAATATACAAAATATAAGATGAAGAGGAGATAAGAAGTATATTGTTAAATTATGCTTAATCTGCCAAAATCATTAATTTAGGAAAATTTGAAAATCAAGTATACTAAAACAGACAAAACTCTCCATACAGTAGCGCCACTCAGTGCAAGCCATAGTAATCAATGGATGCAAGAAGGTTTGTGCATAAAATCCCTATTTAATGCCTATTCATCCAATATCCTCGGACTAGTTTCTAGCTTGTGGCTTTGATCAGTGAGGAGCCTTGGATCTGAGAGCGCTGCACCTAGATCTTAGGATCTAATGCAACCCTCCAACAGCCACCTTCTTGAGTAAGCATAAGAAATAGTGATCATGTGATGCTTAGTGGTTTAATATTAAGGGTACTAGATTAATACTGTTGCACTTGTCAACATTTTATTGTCAGTTTGACGAATATTTCAAAACTAATTAGCTTTTAAACTATCATTCTAAATTTTAAATTATAAATAATCTATACACATTGCTTTTAAAGGGTTTTTGTTAAATTATTTAGAGAAAGTTCAAATTTCTGTATGATTTCTATTAAAGCTTGGATATCTATTTTGATAGCGTTAATTGCTATGGAATCTTTTTCTTTCAGATTTGTCTATATCTTTTTGAAAATTAAAAACAAAACTGTTTAAAAATCCATGAAAGCCTATAGGCCATTATACCCATTTATTCCATAATTTTTGATGATAATAAAATAATAGCTACTCTTAAAATGAATATGACCATTCTGCCTCCAAAAAAAAAAAAAAAAAAAGGAAACAAAAAGAAGAAGAAGAGAGAGAGAGAGAAAAAACTACTCTAGAAATGAATTTTATGATGGTTATACAAACCAATCTGTAAAACACAAATATATCCGCATATAGAACAAGCTGGTCCAATTTTCTATTTATTTATTAATTTACGATGCTGTCCTTTAATTTCTCCAGCAAAAAACTTTTCTTTCTGAAGTACTCAACACCTTGAATAATTGCAAGTCTCTAATGTATTCATTTTCTGCTATATCTTTCCAATGGAAATGATTGACATTGCATTTTATTGGAATGTCTTTGAGATAATCCTAATAATGTAAATAAGGTCTATCTCTGTCACAAAACCATGCTTAAGTTTACTATAAAACATCTTTTTAAGAAGTCTTCCATTGTTCATTTGTTATACATGTCCAATCCAAAGAAGAAATGATTTACCAATAGTATCACATCCAACAAGCCGAAGAATATATTGATTGTTTTTATGATGTTGCCATTATATTTTTAAAACTTTATGGAGCATCCTTAAATGAAACTTCTAACGCTTTGATATTGTGCTGATAGGGTGTCCAAGTTTCACTTCCATACAATAAATTAAGTAAAATAACAGTTCTCTATGCAGCTTAGTTGTGGCAGTATAATAAAATAAAGGCCTATGCTTTTACTGCTTAGAAATTCAGAGTAACAGAATTGTGCATACTAGAATCGATCCCAAGTCAGATACTTTATCAACTGTGCCAAACCAGGCAGGGGGGTTGTAGTAGTTATTTGCTGTAGTGAAATACTCTCTTTCAATTTCTTGCAGCAGCAGCATATTAATGTCTGAATTGTTAAAACAGACACAACTCACTATACGTATTGCCACACACAGCAAGCTAGAGTAATCAATGGATGCCAGAAGGCTTGTGCATAAATTCCCCATCTAGTGCCTACGCATCCAATATCCCCAGAATAGTTTCTGGCTTGTGGCCTTTGTCAGGGAGGAGCCTTGGATCTGAGAGCACTGCACCTAGATCTTAGGATCTAATGCAACCCTCTAGCAGCCACCTTTTATCTCCACAACTATGTGTCTTAAACTAAAAACACCTTAATGTCTTCAATCCAAACTCATTACCTTATATATAGGTCTGAACTCAGTTATCGATACATTTTGGTGTTTTCGGTTCTTTAATAATCATAGCCACCACTATCCTTTTAGGCAGGATTGGTTTTAAGCCAATAAACATCACATGATCATCATTTCTTATGCTTACTTATAACTGTTGTTAAAACAGGCAAAACTCACTATACGTATTGCCACACACAGCAAGCTAGAGTAATCAGTGGATGCCAGAAGGCTTGTGCATAAAACCCCCATCTAGTTCCTACTCATCCAATATCCCCAGTGATGAGCCTTGGATATGAGAGCACTGCACCTAAATCCATTGATTACTCTAGATTCCATTGATTACTCTAGCTTGCTGTGTGTGGCAATACATATAGTGAGTTTTGCCTGTTTAACAACAGTTATAAGCAAGCATAAGAAATGGCGATCATGTGATGTTTATTGTCTGAATTGTATGTTAACATTTAAGTCATATGGTTGATTATTTGGAAAGTTATTAAATGTTTGAGCATTAATTGCATATTGAGCATTTTTCAGTTGCACTGAACCATATTGGGAATTGATTGTGGAAGTTTTAGTTTCAAGTCTACCACTGCACATATCAAAAGCTTTAATTAGAGTACTAACAAAAAAATCATTTTATAAAAAGATACAAAAAAAAAATACTGCAAATGGGACATTTAAACAATCGAGTCTAAAAAATTAAACTTTAAGTTCACATTCTTAGTTGCTGTTTAATTTTTTATTATTATTATTATTATTATTATTATTATTATTATTATTATTATTATTATTATTATTATTATTATTATTATTATTATTATTATTATTATTATTATTATTATTATTATTATTATTATTATTATTATTATTATTATTATTATTATTATTATTATTATTATTATTATTATTATTATTATTATTATTATTATTATTATTATTATTATTATTATTATTATTATTATTATTATTATTATTATTATTATTATTATTATTATTATTATTATTATTATTATTATTATTATTATTATTATTATTATTATTATTATTATTATTATTATTATTATTATTATTATTATTATTATTATTATTATTATTATTATTATTATTATTATTATTATTATTATTATTATTATTATTATTATTATTATTATTATTATTATTATTATTATTATTATTATTATTATTATTATTATTATTATTATTATTATTATTATTATTATTATTATTATTATTATTATTATTATTATTATTATTATTATTATTATTATTATTATTATTATTATTATTATTATTATTATTATTATTATTATTATTATTATTATTATTATTATTATTATTATTATTATTATTATTATTATTATTATTATTATTATTATTATTATTATTATTATTATTATTATTATTATTATTATTATTATTATTATTATTATTATTATTATTATTATTATTATTATTATTATTATTATTATTATTATTATTATTATTATTATTATTATTATTATTATTATTATTATTATTATTATAATAATAATAATAATAATAATAATAATAATAATAATAATAATAATAAAATATTGTATTATATTGATGTGTAGCAACAATGATGAAATATGTTTTTTTTTTTAATATTTTGATATAAATTAGTTGCGCAGAACCTATGAGTTGTGGAAGAAGTTTTTGAGAAATGCGGAATTTTCAAGAAATTTTAATGTAGTAATGAAATATAATTTTTTTTTTCTATAAAAATAAAATATAAATATATTAATACATCTTATTTTTATATTAACCAACAGTAAAATGCTTTGGGAAATATTATCAATAATAAAACAAATGACATACTTATGTCCTATTGTAAAACAAAGTTAACAGCGTTCAGACTATTTTAATCTGGCTAATGTTTTAGCTGCCAATCGGAAACAATTATTCTGAACTGAACAAAATTACATCTAGATACTTTTGTTAAACTAGCTTCTCAAAATTAGTTGTTATTAAAATGAATTATCGATCACAATTAGATTCACAAAATGATTTATGGCTTTTGATCTCTAATATAATCCCAAATGTAGAAGCAATTATGAGTTCTATGGAAGTGCAACTTTCATATTAGTTATTAAATTTATTAAAAATCTCTTATTATTATTATTATTATTTTTATGTATATATGTAAAATTGTGTCTACATTATTGTAAATCGTATGTGAATGTATTAAAATTACTTCCTAAATTTTGGTGTTTCATTATATTTCCTAATTAATTGAAAAGTCTTAGAGATTACATAGAAATTCTATTTTAAAAAAAGGGGTTGTGAATATAGAAATAAGTTGCACATCATTGACTTAAATTATAATGCATATTTGGAAATTGGAATAATTTTTTAACGTCCCTTTATTTAGATAATGCAGAAAGCTGGCCAGATTTTAATTGGAGAACACGATTTTCGAAATTTATGTAAAATGGATGTTGCCAATGGAGTTACAAATTATTCTAGAAGAATTTTATTGGTTGATATTGCAGCTTTAGATCATTGGTAAAATAGTATTTCTTATTTTTTTGTAGTATCATAATAATGTATACTTCATAGATTTTATTTGCATTTCAGCGAAAATGGATACCAAATGTGTGAATTAACTATCATAGGTCAAGCTTTTTTGTGGCATCAGATTCGTTGTATTGTTTCTATTTTGTTTCTTATTGGTGAAGGGAAAGAAAAACCACAAGTAAGTTATAACCCCTATATCCTCCTTCCTTTTTTTTTTCCAACTGTATAATTCAGTACTGTGTAAGACTTAACTTTGCTTTATGTTACATGTTCAGTTAGAAAGAGTTGGAATATCTCATTTTATAAAGAAAAGAGTAATTCTGTAACAAATTTTTATTCTCATATTTAGTGTACAATCAGAAGATTAAGTGATGCTTGAGCACCAAAATTGTATAGCATAGTGAGAGAAAAAAATTAAACTTCAATACAGTCCAAGAAAAAAATATAATTTCGTCTTTTCTGTTTTTACTTTTATCATTTGGGATTAATTTAAAAATCTTTAGTTCTGGAAACAATTTTTATTACTGGGAAAACTGCTCAGGGAATTCTTGGAAATATCTGGATAATTTAAAAAATGTCCCCTTCCCTTCGCTTGTTTTTTAATTTAATTTGTCATGTATATTTTAAATTTCTTAAATAATTTCTAATTCAACATTCTCACCTCTATCTGAAGTCAGTTATCTGTGTAAAATTAGAAATGAATAAAAAGGAAGTTTTATTTTTTATTTTAACATTCCTACTTTAAAATGCTGTGATCTTAAAATGTCATAAAGAAATAGTAAATTACTTTAAAGTTTTTAATTTCATTTCATTTACTTTTTGCATTTCATCACTTTTTATGCCAAAAAAAAAAAAATGATAAAGGATACAAAATTATTATAAATACATGAAAGCAGTCAACACTTAAACTATACCAATATTAATAAAAATCTCAATCTGTTGTCAAGGCAATCTCTTTTAAACAACAAAGATGAAAATATAATAAAATTTTATTTATTTTTTGATAATCTATTTTTAAAAACATTTGGCCCCTTTGCATTTAGCTAATTTATTTGTTCATAAGAAAAAGTGGAAAGAATATCCTTAATTTAAAGAAAAAGAATTGAGTAATTTGGAATTTAGCTAATGATTTAATTCACAATGAATTCTTGATCCATCATTTAAGTCTAATAAAAATTATAGATAAGCAATTTAATGATTATTTTTTGAAATATAGAAAAAATATAACTTAAACTTCAGTTTTAAGTACAACATAGATATGATTTGAAACATTTCATATTTACTATTTGCAAAATGAGTGTAGGAATGTATACAAGTACGATATTACTAATTTCAACAACACATAAATAACTTTTACTAATGCTTGAGTATGTAACATTTTAATCATATCACAGAACACTCTCATTCCAAATATGTTACTCAGAACTATTTTGCAGGCAGAATCGTAAGTCAGTTTAATAAACTTGCAAATATAATTTTATTTTTCATTTATCAATGCCCATTCATTCAGTCTTCCAAAAAGAGAATTTCCATGAATGTATTGTGATAGGGAATTCCTCCTTTTGTCAGATTGAATGAATGGGCATTGATAAATAAACAGTGAAATTCTATTTGCAAGTTTGTTAAAGTGACTCATTATGAATCTGCCTGCAAAATAGTTGTGAATAACATATTTGGAACGAGTGTTTTACAATATGATTATAAAAGTACAGTATATAAATATATCTTTAC
Source organism: Epiperipatus broadwayi (assembly GCA_028023455.1). Taxonomy (NCBI): domain Eukaryota; kingdom Metazoa; phylum Onychophora; class Udeonychophora; order Euonychophora; family Peripatidae; genus Epiperipatus; species Epiperipatus broadwayi. The sequence goes on from JAQFVV010000096.1 coordinate 4,755,226, forward strand.
TACAATAATTATATATGATAAAAAATTGGAATTAAAATTTTTTGTGAATGGTTTTTGATTTTTTAAAAAATAAATAATCTTCTATAATCATTAATACATTATAAAAAGTTAAAAAAAAAAAAGTCATTTATTTGCTTATGAGAAATTTTACTGGTTCAGTTATTTATGAAAATGTTTAAAGCTTTTAATAGCAAATTTTAAATTCGTTTTTTAAACTGTCAAGAGTTTTAATGAAAATTGAAAACAAAATAAAAGCTCTTGTTCAAACTTTTGTCAAAATGAGAAAAGTGTGAAGGAAGAAGTCACATTTTTTTCTAAAATAATAATATAATAACTGAAACACAGGCTTATTATATACCTGTGTCTATATATGTAATATAGGGTATATGAGCACAGACTTTCAGATGATCCATGACTTTCAGATGATCCATCACTCTCCACTCTATCTAATAACACCGATGCACTCAAGGACATATTTGCTGAAAAGATAAATAATTACCAATATACGTATTTCATGCTAAACCAGCAACCATCAGTTGGTCCAGATTTCATCTCCCACACATATATACCATAAGTGATCAGATATATATTAAGATAGACAATCCTCATACTTTAATGGACAGGCTCCAATCTACTACACACCCCAACTCTTCAACTGTCCATCCAATTGAAAATCTGATGATGGAATGCTCGAAGGCCACCCTGAGGCCGAGATTCTAGTCACACCCATGTTGACCTAAGGTCAATCTGAACCCCACATGTACAGGACATAATCCATTAAATACATATGCAAGGATGGGCACACATCTCTACAATGTAATAACTGAAACACAGACACAGGTATATAATAAGCCTGTGTTTCAGTTATTACATTGTAGAGATGTCTGCCCATCCTTGCATATGTATTTAAGGGATTATGTCCTGTACATGTGGGGTTCAGATTGACCTTAGGTCAACATGGGTGTGACTAGAATCTCGGCCTCAAGGTGGCCTTCGAGCATTCCATCATCAGATTTTCAATTGGATGGACAGTTGAAGAGTTGGGGTGTGTAGTAGATTGGAGCCTATCCATTAAAGTATGAGGATTGTCTATCCTAATATATATCTGATCACTTTTGGTATATATGTGTGGGAGATGAAATCTGGACCAACTGATGATTGCTGGTTTAGCATGAAATACGTATATTGGTGATTATTTATCTTTTCAGCATATATGTCCTTGAGTGTATCGGTGTTATTAGATAGAGTGGAGAGTGATGGATCATCTGAAAGTCATGGATCATCTGAAAGTCTGTGCTCATATACCCTATATTAAAATAATAATAAAAAAAGAAACAGTTGCTGTATTTCTGAATTATAAAAATTAAAAAGGGGGTATGATTGTTACTATTATTTTTAATAAAATATAAAAGTTAATTAAAAAAAAAAATGCATGCAGAAAATATTTCTGAGGGAAAAAAAAGATAATAAAAAATAAATAATAAATACTTAATTCTATAATAGGTATTTCTATGGCTCTGAATTCAGGACTACTGAAAGAAGATTATAGATATTGTAAAATGATATGCACATATTTGATAGATTAAGAGTTCACTATTCAAGTAAAAAAGGAGAGGGGATATTCTTTCATTTATTGTCAAAAGATAAATAAAGTAAATCATTTTTAGCCAATTTCATCATTTTATTTAGAAATATATTCAAAGAAATATAGAGAGATTCATGTTAGGAGTAACAAGAAGGAATCGAAAATGAAATACATGAGTGAGAAAACAAACGTGTTAATTGACATCGTTGAAAGAATTAAGAGACTGAAGTGGAGTTGGGCTGAACATATTGCTAGAAGAAATGTTTAATAGATGGACAGTTGAAATCTTAAAGTGGATTCCAAGAGATTGTAAAAAATCTAGAAAAAGTACAATATGAGATGGATGAAATAAGGAAATGTGTAAGGCTGATATGGAGAAGAGAGGCTAGAGATCGGAAATGGATTGAACTTGGAGAGACATTCATCCTGCAGTGGATTAATAATTATTGAAAATGATGATGTATATATATATATGTTAAATATAGTATAAATTTGATTAAGTGTAATTTAATTAAGTATAAAATTTCCAACTATATTTTATCTATTTTTTTTTGCTAATGATGTAATTGAACAGTTCGTAATAAAATTGTCCTACATATATGTGTAAAGTATAATTCTATAATGTATTATTATTATATAGGTGATTAAAAATACATAATAAATAAACATGTTTAAAAAAAAATTTATATTATATATTTATATTTAAAAGGCTTGAAAACAAATATCAGTGGCAAGATTACTACACATTTTAAATATATAGAATTGATTTTTTTTTTACCTTATCAAATATTAAAGCTATTCATTGTTTTTCATATTACCACCAAAGATGAATTTTCTAAGACTTAAGGAAGAAACGTATATTAGATCATCATCATTACTTATCTGCCAAAATGCAGGTGTCCCATTTTGATTCAATAAGCTGCTTTGAAATTTACTCAACACAATATGCTTAGCCTTTTTGTGAATTTTTTTTTTGTGTAATCACATCTTGAAACAGATCGTTTTTTGTTGAGCTGGATATAAAGTACTTCTCACTGTTTTCCAATATTTTTCCAAATCCCTAATCTTTCTTCATTGCTTAAATAATTTATTATATTGTGAAGTTTCCAAATCTCAAATTATAAATTATCTGCCAAAAATGTCAAACTTAATTATATTAAAAATTGAATCATGTAATAACCTTAAAACTCATCCTATATATATATATAACAAAATTGGAATGAAATCTTAGATGCAATCTTCAGCAGTGGTGAAGCCACATCACATGACAGTCATTTTTTGCATCAGCATCCATCTATTTAGTCTAACATGGGATTTTTGCCTTTCAATTAATAACTAAATATTCATTTTCCAATCAATAGTGAATAATTAGATAGTTCAGTTGTACACTGGTTAGCTGGAAAAAAAAAAAAAAATTCTAATCCAGTTTATGACATGGAAAATTTTTTATAGGTTCATCTAGTCCAGAGACAACTCCATGCCATGGCAGGTAGATGCATTAATTACTGCCCAGGAGGCCTTTCATTTATTATAGTACCTTATTAATTATATCAGTAGATATTAAGCACAACATAGCATACTATTTTCAACAAGATATAAATTTTTTTATAATGGTGGACATCCTGAGAGCTAGCTGTTTGTTTCTATTAATTTTCAAGTACTATTATATTTGATATGTGTATACATATATATGTTAACATGAATATTTTTAGATAAAAGATGATTTTTTATTTGAATAAATGTATATGAATTAAAACTATCACAATTAAAACTTAACAGATATCTGAAAGAAATGTTGGTCTGCTCTATTTTCTTGCTGTTGAATTTAAGAGTGGCTGAAAATTTTTTTTTTAGATTCCATGTTTAAGTCAGATAAAAGTTTATTGCAAAAATTAAATTAAAAAATACTAATGTTTAACATAAATTATAAAAATTTGTTCCTTTTTTTGAATTTTTCATTTTTGTCTTTCTGTCCATTCTGAACTGGTTGAGTAATTTTAAATGTTGATTTTTCATCCTGTAAACAATTCAAATTTTCATTCATGTTATGATGGCTTTTAAAAATTTTCATAGCTTCTCTTAAAGAATATTTGAACCCAGACTTTCAAGCTCTCTACAGGCATCAACTCTATCAAATATAACTGATACACGTGACCACATGCATACGAAAAAGATAAATGATCTCCAATATACGTATTTCATGCTGAACCAGCACTCATGAGTTTGTCTGAATCATTGTTTCCCACACACACACACACACACACACACATATATATATATAATAATTGCTCTGTTTATATTAAGATATGTTTCACTCCTCTCGGTCATTAAGGGCTTTGAGCATTTCATCATCAGATTTTTAATGATATGGATGGTTGAAGGATCAAGAGGTTTGAAGCCTGTCCATTAAAGTGTGTAGATTTGTTATCTTAATATAAACTGAGCACCGCTTATATACATGTATGGGAAATGATGATCTGGGCCAATTGATGAGAGCTGGTTCAGCATGAAATATGGATATAAGAGATCATTTATCTTTTTCGCATGCATGTGTATTGGTTATATTGGATACAGTGCCTGACTGTAGGGAGCTTGAAAGTCTGGGTTCAAATCCTCTTTAATTATATCTAGCTTAAGTATATATAATATACTTGTATTTCAATATATCTTCTGTCAGTAATCTTTTCTATCAGCCATTTATTCATGTTTTAAAATAACAGATTGTGGTATTAGTTTTAATAAAATACAAATTCTGGCAAAAATTGATCAAAATAATTGGAGATTAAGAGATGTTATATAGGTCATGTCTGAGAAAAGGACAAGAATTTTAAAAGGTACACATTTATACAAGAATAACAGAGTTAAAAATAAAAATGAAGGAACATCTGTATTCTGGGACCACCAAGCAGCTACAGGCCATGTATTTGAACCTAGTTCTGTCCAAATAGTTTGTACAGAGAAGAGTGATGCCAAAAGAAAAGTTAAGGAGGCTTTTTACATTGCAAGTGATCCCAGTGCCATTAATAGAAGAGAGGCATGCTTTGCTCTCTCTAAACAATGGACTAATTAAATATTCAAACTCATTTGCATATGTGTACAATAAATAACGACAGTATTCATTCACAAAGCTATGAGTATGAGATTCCAACATTAAATCTCGAAAGCACTAAGCAGACCACTTACACATTATTTTAAGTATAATTATAGCTTCACTAACGAATGCGAAAAAAGTCGCATATTTATAATTACAATTTTCAGTAGTGAAGAGAAAAACAATTTATTACAATTTAAGAAAGAAATCTCCCATAAGTCACATTTGTGATCACACAGAAACATTAGTTGGTTTTTAAGTTTTCTCAATAAATTGTTTTATTTGAATTCTAATATGTATTCTAATGAAAGCGTTTTTGGTCAGGCGTCCATTAAGTGACAAGAAAAGAGTTAATTAAGGTTTCTTTCAAACATTTATTAAGTCTAATTAAATAGTTTTAAGACATACATAGAATTTCCCATCATATATATAAAACTCAAAATTTGAACAGATGTATTTATTCTTCTGGTAAAATAACTTTTCTGCAAGATCATATTACAACTTATTATTATTACATATATAAGTCATATATGCTGTAAAATATTCATCTTTAAAATTAATGTAGCAACTACTTTTTTTAAGATTTATTACATATATGTTAGAATTATATATTTTTTCTTATAATAGTTACTTTCAGATATGTTGGATATTGAGAACAATCCTAGAAAACCTCAGTACAACATGGCATCTGAACTTCCACTTAATCTTTTTCATTGCGAATTTGAAAGTCTAGATTGGCAGTATGATAAAGGTTTGTACATTATTCACAGATATGTGTAAATATATATATATATATTGAAACAGTAAGATTCGTATTCGAATCTTAAGTTTCACCTTTTTCTGTCGTCTCTCACTGACCGGTCTATCCCGCCCAAATTTAAACTTTTTGGTATCGAATTGTGTGTGTAGCAATCTTAGAAATGTATAAATATATGTAGAATTCAGCATAAACACGCACACATTTCGATCTCAAATTAAACGCAATAAATAGGGATAAAATAATATAATTTAGATTTCTTTTAGTTATATAATTTTGTATAATTTTAATCATTTATTTTGGATTATAAAGTTCGTATTTATTGCTTTGTTTAAATTTTATTTAATAATAATTCTAAAAATATCTGATGTAATATTTAATTAAAAGTTAAAATAATCTTATGTTCCCTTTTTGTTTTTGAAATTTAAAAGCATCGGTCAGTGATAGATAATAGATTAATTAAAGAAAAATTCCCCAAAAATGTAATTAGTGAATGTAAAATGTAAACAATAGAACGGCAGCTTTCTTTAATTAAAAACCAACTAAATGCATTGATTATCCTCAGGGCAGATTAAGTAGAACCTAAAAATATCTTAACAAAAATGTGAAAGATCAAGATAAGAAAAGAGGCCATCTTAGACTTGCTGGAGACACCCACTTAAACTTTAGCTTTGCTCTCGATCACTGAGAGTCTCCAAAAATATAAAAATAATTTGTTCCTGCCAAGGTATGACCGAGTAAAGCACCTAGATTATTCTCCATCGGGAGGTGGCCTATCGGATGCTGAACTTTCATTGCCTGTCATAAATTCACCATGAAGATCTGCGCCTGAAATGAATGAGAAACTCTGCGCCATGAAATTAAATGAATATCTAAATACAAGAAAACTTGCACTGTGAACTTTTTGCTGCTAAATTAATGGAATCAGAAAACTTCTTATAAAACAGGTACCTGTCTGTGTTCAAACTCTAGAGTACTCTAATATTATGCTATAGCTCTTCTTCATACTACTTATCTAAATTATAAAATATAAAAAAACTATCATTTGTATAACTAAAATTGAATAATTAATATAATATGTAAATTTCTCTAATAATCTAGCTTACCTCACTCTGTCTTTCCGATCTTTTCTATAATCTACATTTCGATCTATAGTTATTTAATTATTGCATGCTCATAATTATTTCAATTTTCAAAGTTTAAATCTATGATCGCTTAAAACAATGAATGCGTGTCAAATTTTCATTAATATTTACTTTCTTTAATAACTTAACTTTCATATAAATCGACACGCATTCAATGCTTCATTTATTGTAATGCAGGGGTCTACAACTTCGCAAATGGCTGACGTATTAGTTATAATAATTCGCAATTTATATATTTGTTTTGTATTTACTAAATCATCATGAATAATTCCAGAAAATTACATTTCTTTGAGAGTCGTCAACGTTCTTTAATAAATGTTGATAATGTAGGACCAAGTTAGAAATCTGTTGAAATCTCATCATAATCGTTTATACAGTATACATGTGTTACGTTTTAGAGACGCGATGACCCATTCCGCCGTGAAATTTCCGGATTCTTCAGGGTTGAAATTAACCCCAGTCGTCCTACACAAGCGGGCATAATGGGTGCTCCCGTAGGACTTGACAATGTCATGCAGCCAGCCGGCAAAACTGCGACACATACCGCTTGTCCCTGGTTATGCTTATGTGACACCTTACTTCGTCGGGCCGAAGGCAGAGACCAGCCTGACATTCTTATAAACCCATTCGCGGCATTGCAGTTTCGATATATTGCCATTCCATATCGCCTTTCTAAAGCGTACCACGTGTTCCTTTACTTAGTTTTATTATTCTATATATCACTCCGCCTCTGCATTATCTTCATAAATCACTCTCAAATAAATGTTTGCCCTTAGTTATAAATAAATATTTTAATTAAATAAATATATGTCTGCCGCCACTCTTAAATCTTACTTTTAGACTCTTGCATTGCAAAGGTATAAACCCTCCAGGCATGCATTAGAAATACTCACTCGAGATTTAGGTAGCTGATTACGCCTTCAAATAAATGTATTCCTTTTGAAACATTACAGTATCGGAAATACCGTTACTGAAACCTCAATATAAAATAATGTCTAAATAAATAAATGTATTCTTTAAAATATAATCATGTCGCAAATCCCGCTACTGAAGCTGTTAGTCCATAAAATATTATTAGATTGTTTTATTAAAATGTATTAATAAATAATTAAACTATAGTCTGCATTTACGTTTCATTTATTCGATACCCCTATAAATATTTCCTCGATTATGTAAATATGAATGTTTAATTAATATTAGTTTGATTATTGGCTAACTCAAGAATAAAATCATGAGTCTCTTGCATATCCCTGACCACCGTGCCTAAGGAAATATTTACTAATGCTGCATCAGATGTGTTGTTTCGTGGATTGTATTGTGGAACCGATAAACTATGTTCGAACTCAGTACAACGGGTGGCTTCGCTACTCGATGGTGCTGCTGTTCTGTATGGTGGTCGAATTCTGCACTATGTTTATGAGTCACATGTTTTCTGACCGTTACAATATATATATATTGAGCCGAGTCTGTTGAAAAACTATTATTTAATTGGGTTTAAACATCTTTTAACATAATTTTTTATATTTTTTAATATTACATGAGCAGGGGAGAATATCATCGATAGCAGGGCCATCAACCATACCCATGGTCAGATTGAGCTATGCTTTGCATAACTTGATCACATTTCCAGACTGTGGCCCACTTCGGCTGCTAGATTCGAACTTTGCCATTCAGAGCATTTTATTTGTTTTGAGGATCAACCCCAGGTGCCAGCCAATCATAAGTTATATAATCAGCATGCTTTGGATGACAGACCCACAATCCAGCGCTCAAAATGTCCCATCACTGGCTTACACTCTGTCTCAAGGTTCCAGTATATTTACTTAACACATAAAATAACTACATTAAATTACTGGTGATGCAGTGACAAGAGAGAAAGAGAAAATAGATAAAATAACAATTAAATGAAACATTAATATTTAATTATTTACGCACACATATTTAATAACACAATAAATTTTACATAAGAAAAATATGAATGACTTTAGGTTATAGTTATAATAGTCCTTTAATTAAAGTTCATTTCATTTAGAATTAAGTATGTACACAGCTATTTAAAAGTACCTTTATCTAGGTTTTCATGATTGTCAATTTCCACCCGGTTGGCTTTTTGGTTCTTATCAATGATTCCAGAGCCTGTTTTCCATTCTTTGTACTGACAATGGGAGAGTTTGCAGCAGCATTTATTTACAATTTAGGCATTGGTTCAGTTGATTTTCTTTTTGTTGAGGTTTTTTGGGGCCTGAAGCCCAGGCAAGATCTGCGACTTTGGCATGTATGTTGACCGCAATAGTAATTGACTGGGTTATTACTGCATTTACAGTTTCCAAATATCTGATTGTTTGGATTGTTCATTCTGTCTGAATTGATGAATAATCTAGCAAATTGCAGCCCCAACTGAATAACAATAGAAAGAATGACTTTATACACTTTTTCTCTCCTGTTGTTTTAATTTATCGTTATTTCTAATTTTAATCTTGAAATCTGTCTTTTAATTAATTTTATATTTCATTATCTTAATCCTTGTTCAGATTCATCTAAATGATCTCGATAAGATAGTTTACAGTTTTTTAATTAATTCAACTATTGATTTTGATTTTATTATCAATCTGAAATCTTATAAACTAACTACATAATGAAAGTTTTACAAACATTTTATTTTTACTGACTAATTTTTAGTCTGATTTTACATTTGTTTATTTTATACATTATAGAAGTCTTTCTTTACAAAGAGAGAGAGAGAAAAAAGTTTTAAATTTTTTCTAATTCAATTTTAGACTTCTCCCACCTCCTCTTGCTAAGAAGTTTTATTCTAAAAGAAAAATATGACTCAATATTTTTTATTTCTTTAAAATTTCATTTTAAAATCTTTAAACTAATTATATTTTCAGTACAAATATTATAAAACATGTAGCTCCAAGAAAGTTATTCTACTGAAATGTCAGCTATTATATTTTTATTACACGGAAGCTCCTGGAAATAATACTATGAATTCATTTGTCCATGAGAATATTAGAATTAATATATATATATACATGTAATGTCTATATATATAATCTTGAAGTGAATTTTTTCAAAAATTAAAGGTGTCTGGATAGATTAAATTTTTGGATCACAAGTTTAAAACTTATGCTAGCTATATGATGTATTCCAAAATTTGTTGCAAAATTCATAGAGTATAAAAAAATAACAAAGATTATCTCTAATTAATTACAATAAATTTCCCAGTGTTAAATTTGTAATAGGACCAATAAGTAGTGCAAAAACCTCTCAACAATCACTTATATAGGGGAATAGTGAAGTAGATAACAGTACTCTCCAGGTATGCACATTTTTGGATGGTGAGAACTATGTACATTTTTTTGCATTCTTCTTTTACCTTTTACTTTAAAATAAGTAAATACCTATTTACTGATTGATATTTACTAGTTATCTGGATTGGTTGTTGGCTAGCTACCTAAAAGAAAATTCTTATCTGATTAAAACTCAAAAAGATTTTATTCTGCTCATATTCAAACACAAGTTGTGGGATTGGAGACAATGCACTACCATTATGCCAAGAGATTTTTAATTAGGAACAGTACTCTACTTCAGAGCCATCTATTATAAACTTAATACTTATTGGACTTAGCAATATATCCAAAGTTGTAATGATTTGTTTGGTATAGTGTGAAATTATTAGAAATTTTAATGTATACTCAAAGTATGTTACAAAAAAAAGAGATTAGATTCATGTGTTGCCACATTATAAACCCTTTATTAACAAAATGGAAAAATTTGGTATAAACAAAAGATTTAAATCTTGAGCAAAAATAAAAAAATTGGAAATGAAAGTAGAAAATAAGTTTAAGACTAAATTATGCAGCATAAAAATGCTAATGCAATCTGAAAAGCATTACAGTTATAGAAAAATTAAGTAAATTGGAACAATAACATTTATTGGCTTACAGATGCTAATGGTATTTTTATATTCTATATGATTTGGTATAGAGATAGAGTGGCAGATATTGGAAGTTAAGGTCCATGGATTGTGCCCAGATCTGTCACTTTAAACTTTTTATGAACTTCTGAATGGTAAAGCCATTTGATTTTTTTTATTACGATATTTTAGATTAAACAGAAAACAAACTCAGTGCATTATATTTTTGGAATTAGTAGTTTATACTATTTATCTATGATAGCAAAATAGATTTAAAAGCAGTATATGAATATATAAACAAATGCTTATCTGATGTCGCAGATTACAAAAATACTCAAAAACAATAAGTTGTCAGTGATAACAATTTGGTGACAAATAATTATGAGATCTAATAATTTGAGCTTTTTAATAGTTAACAGTGTGTCCCAAAGTAACCATCTGCTTTGTAAAATAAGATCAAATTCAAAAAAAGTTCTAATATATTTATTATAAATATCTATTTAAACCATAAGTACCAATAACTAACTGGTTATTATATATAAATTACATCATCACAGCCTTCATGCTTAAGCCTTGAATACAAATTGCTGATATTCTATTAGTTTAAGTATGAGGGCTGTTGTAATATAGTATCCATTTACAGAAAATACACTTGCAGTAATTGTCATGCCCACAGTCATTCTTCATCTCAGTAATTCACACCTTGAAAAATACTTCATCACAATTCATAAATCTCATGAATGTAAATTCATAAATGTCTTCCTGTAAATATCATCGTGAATCATTTCTCAGCCAGTTCTCCATCTAGTACGCTCAGTCATGTGACTGCAGTCCCTGTGATTTAGTCTTTTTTGTATATTCTATTTTTTAACTTATTTTTGTGTGCACATTTTTAAAAATCAAATTACATCATACATGCATGTTAAACATTGTTTTGAAGAGGATTTGTTATTATCTTCCTGTTTTAAGCATCTATGAAAAAATGTGGAAACAAATGCAGTGGATATAGTGGGACTGCTATGTTTACCTTATACAATAGTCTTTGTTTCTTGTTGTTAATAGTGTTTTTGTTTTTTGTTTTTTATATTTGTTATCAGATCCATACTATTTAGAATAAATGCCCCAAAATATATCTATGTGCTACCATATAGGATCAAAGGCATGTATTGGAAATAAGAGAAAATGTCGAGGAAAAAAAAACCTATGAAAGTGATCCTTGGACATATATGTGTTCCAAATGCCAGCCTATTATCTTAAGCTTTGATATAATGTTTGAGCTATTTCACATACCTTGCAATTAATAAGAGTAATGTGATGTGATGACTGTAGCTTCTTCTTAAACGAAGTCAAGAATCTCTCGGCAATTATACCAAGAAAAACTTGTTAGCTACTTAATTTTACATTCCCCAGTCTAATTTTTCCCATATTCTGCTCCATCCCATTTCCACAACATAATCTTTGTCAACTCTATAGCTTTTATATTTAAATCCCCCTTATATTTTTCCAAACCCAGCATAAAAACCAATAATCTACTTTCTGTATAATCACTTTTTTCATATTTATTTTTCCATAACTTCATTATATGTGCCCTTTCTGTTTTCAAGCATTTACATTCAATTAACAAATGTCTAATATTTTCTATTCCTTCCTTACATAATTTACAGACTAAATAACCCATATTTTTCCATTTACATGTATATTCTCTTGTTGCTAAAGATCCTGTTTGAGCCTTAAACAATAAACTACTTTCCTTACTATTATCATAAATTAACTCACACCTAATATTCTGTTTATTTCTATAAATATTTAAACTCTTTACTCTCCATACTAGTTCTCCATCTCTCTAACTCCCTATTCTTTATTAATAAATCTATTCTTTTATCCCATTCCTTACCACTATAACACTCAATAATCCTCCTAATACAATCATCCCATCTTTTGTACAAATATACAGATATAAATTCTTTATCCAAATCTTTTGCATACTGTATTACCTTTCTCACCCATCTTGTTACCTGCCCTTTACTCGTAACCCAATTAAATACTATTTTAGTTATTCTTTTATTATCCATAAACTGCAACCTACCAAACATTTTCATTTACTTTTTGCATCTCTCCATACAGTAGTGCCACCAAGTGTAAGCCTTTGTAATCAATGAATGCAGGAAGGTTTGTGCATAAAATCCCTATCTAGTGTCTACTCATCCAACATCCCCAAACTAATTTCTAACTTGTGGCTTTCATCAGCGAAGAGTCTTGGATTGAGAGCATTGCACCTAGATCTTAGGATCTAATGCAATCAACCCTCCAGCAGCTATTTTTTAGCTATTTGGTTAACTGTAAAGCTAGGAGCCAAAGATGAAAACACCAATGTTTCCACCCCAAGCTCATTCATTTGTATAGTCATATAGGTGCAATGCTCTCAAACTAGTCTGTGGATGTTGGATGAGTAGGCATTAGATAGGATTTTATGCACAAATCTTCCTGCATCCATCGATTACAAAGACGTGCACTTGGTGGCACTACTGTAGGGAAAGTTTGATTCTCTTATTAACAGCATGTGTAAGCATATGAAATGAATCATGTGTTATCTTGTAATTGTTTTATAATAGATAATAAAAAGTCCCTGGATGTCTTTTTTTTTTAAATTTGTCGTACTTCATGAAATAGATGGTGACTTTTGGAAGAACAACTTCATTTTTGAATACTGGTACTAATATTAAGTTTATAATTTAAATGCATTTTTTATTTAAATAGTGTGATAAGTGAAGACAAAAAAAATTCATAATAATTTTCATTATCTTACACAACTAGTAAATAACGGTCAGGGTGAATTAGAATCTTACCGTATCTGCCATGCAAGGGCGCCACCAGGCCATTCGAACCTGGAAAATTTATATAATAGGCAGATACTTACTATTAAGATCCAATTTTATTTTATATTGACCATTAGCCCTTGCAACTAGCTCAAGGAAATAGAGATTTATAATAAGTACTTATTCAACACTTCATTCAAGAAAGATTTGAAATCAAAAATAAATTTTTAATATTAAAAAAATAAAATAAGTCACTGCCAGTAATATCACACAAAAATTTATTAATGCACATATATAAATATTTAAAATTAAGGAATAATTTAGATATTATTAATTTTAAATTAAAATTATTATTTTAGAAAGTCCGCACAGATGGACCGTTTATAGAAGTTTGTTTTATAATATTAAGTATAGATTGCTACATAGATTACTCATTTAAAAACTTTTCAAAACAATCATTCAATCTCAGACTAAAAATTCGCAGCCAACCCAACGCCTGCTTCCAGATATACAGACACAACCAATACAATATGAAGATGCTAACACAAAACCATGCTGAGAGAAATGTGCATCTGCAGCATGATATTATTTGAAGGACATGATCCTCATCCAGTACAAGAATGTGTGAAGGAATCATATATATAATATTTGAAATGCTATGTATGGGGAGAGCGATCTGTCTGCCGACTTATAGTCCCTGTCCATAGAGCTAAGGAAATCAATGTCGCGGGAAATACATCTGCGTACATTGCAACGCAATTCAGGCTTTGCCCTGTATGCTAAACACGCTTCACATTACATCGATATAAACACCCATATATCCCTCCACCAGCATCGACCTAACTACGAAACAAATAGCCTGAATATTAAAACCCTTTAAAATAAACATAAATGAATTTAAATATAAAGTTATTAATTGAATCATTGCTAAGGGAAATTTACAATAAAGTAAACCCAATGGCACTCATCATAAGGTGCCGCATTGACAACAACTTAAAATGTATATAACAGTAAATACGTTTAGACACTCAACATGAGGTGTCGTATTTACCGATATATATACATTTTCACGTATAAAAAAAATATTAAAACATAATCAACATAATGAATCCATGCAGCCATCTACACCCAACTTAAAATTTAATACATTTTTTCGATTTCATTAATAAATATTAATAAAGAAAATGGAAATAATTGAATTGGCAAATATATATAAAAAAAAAAAATAAAAATAAATATTAATAACTGATTTAATCTTCCGTGTTGGTCAGATAAGAGTTTATGGTTTAAACTTAGTTAGGCCTTAATTATTTAAGAAATTATTCAAAGTTCATTTAGCAAAAGTTTATAATGATTTGAGTTCATAATTATACTTTACATTAGAGGAGCTCCGGTTCCTTGTGCCAATTCCCGCAAAGTCTTTATTATTCAAAATTTCAGAGAAAACCGGTCTGTTGTTATCAATCCGGAGGCTGCCTTAGCTGGATTGATCCTGGAACTATTTTATTGTAGGACCCATATGATTTGGGGTCTACAATAGTGCCATTCATATTTCAACAGTCACTTCATTTGAAATTAGTAAGAGGGTGAAAAGTATGTTTTTTCACCCTCCTCCTCAAAAATCAAGCTGGAACTCTTTTTAATTTGAATTTTCTCTTTTTATACTCCTCCTTCAGATTCACTGAGCATGTTCCTGTTCCACTTTTTTTCATTAGGGTCCGTGTGTTGGTTGCCCTTCCACAAGCTGGTAACACAAAATTTTTATATCTTATCTGACCCTTAATTATAAATTTGCCCCAAGGGCTCTTTACTTTAGATTAATTAAAACCAACAATCATTTCCATCTTGAGTTTTAACACAATAGACAGTAATTTAATTATTGTACATTCTTAAAGATATATTTTTATCTTTATATCTTTAAGTTTTTGCTTAAAGTTTAGTTTTAAAATACTTTTTTTTAAAATAAAGTTTTTTTTAAATAATTTTCCATCTGTACGATTTATATATATATGTTTTTGCAAGCTTTTAGTTTTCAATTTTTAATTCTAACTTTTATTTGCGAACATTTATACTTTATTTTCTTTTTTTTTTAAAATAATATAAGTGTGTGCCCATTACAAGTAATATAAGCAGGAGAATCTGATTGTAAGAGTTTCATAAAAAGTTAAAATTATTAAAATTATGAAAATCTCTTTTCATTCCAGTTTATTATAATAGATTATATTAGTGCGTGCGAATGTAAACAAAAGTATGCATGTAAGATATATAAAAAAAAAAATGAATAAAGAAATGAAATGTATTTCTATATGACAAACTTATTCAAAAAAAATTTTCCCGGCAAACTTTTCAGTTTTTCCCATCATGATATTTGTTATATCAATTGTATTTTATTGGGGGGGGGGGGGGATTAAAGCAAAGTTCAGGTTAATATTATATTTTATAAATAAACTATATATGAGGATCATTCACCAAATAAGTTTTTCAAGTCTGAACGATTAACAAAACAGTGTTGAGAAAAAAGCAACTTACATTTCAGTAAGTGAACCCTTTGCTTTTTTTTCTCTACAACTTAAACATTGATACATTTATCTCACTGCTGTATTCACCTTTTCAAATCTGCAAAGAAATAGGATTCTGGATTCATTTTTTTTTGAACGATTGGCTGTAGGACTTATTATGCTCATACCTTGTAGTAATCCAAACTGTTACGAATGATTGGGAATGCAATGACCAATAGATATGATTTTATCAACATTCTACAGTGTGATTCATGTATCTACAATAATCATCTCATCTACATGGTCTTTTTGTGATTATGGTCAAGATTCATCAATTATTTCTATCACTTTTGCCATAGTTTCAAATTTGAACATATTCATTCTTTATGCTCTTTGTAGGTACTCCAATTCTACCTAGAATGATAGTGTTATATTTAACTTATTATATAATTTAATAAGTATATCACCCCAGTAGAATAAAATACATTCCAAGATATTCTGTGTTTTTTTTTTAGTAAGTAAATTGTTTACTATATACCACAGTTATTTAGACATTACGTTAGAAGCGCTGTATTCTTATTATAAAATTTGACTGGATTATGGCAGCTCAGTTGTTTATTTTAACAATGCTTGAAGTTCATTACTTTGGCTATTTTACACATATACACTATCCTCATAAACCTTGATAAATAAATAAATATTTTTTATATATATGCATCTGAAATGAAAGACTTTGGTCAACATCATGTAGTCTCAATAGAGAAATTTTTTTATAGTTAAAAAAAAAATTGTTTTTAAAAAGACTGATACACTGATATAGAAAAATTCTCCTTAGAAGTGGCCAATCATTCAATGAAGTCATTCATCTTTTTCAATTATTGCATGAAAACACGATTCTTTGTAAAAAAAAAACAACAAACTTACAACAACCTGATTTTGTTATGACAATTGAGTTCTTCCTGATAAGAATTTCTATGCAGTGTTCATCAAAATCTTTAATTTCATCTTTTATTTGTAAAAACCTTTACTATAATATTACATACGCATCTAAAAAAAATCATAAATACTAATAGTTATCTGGTTATGAGCACAATTCTCCGATATCAACAATTTGTTGTCAAGGCAACACTATAATTAGGCAGTAAATGTCAAGGCAACACTATAATTAGGCAGTAAATTGAATTCCATTTACTGCCTAATTGTGGTGTTGCCTTGAAAACAGCTTGCTTATGTTCTATTGGTTTGTTTAAATATGAGAATTGATGTAATTTATATATATGCAAATATAGAATTTTTATATCTTTTGAACTGGTTGTCTTAGTTATTTAGCGGACACTGTCTCATAAGTTAATATATTTATGTATACACTCTCCTCCCTCAAAAACAAATCAAACAATATAGATTTGTAAAAAATATTTTGGTGAGAAAGAAATAAATGACTTAAGTGAAACAAGTTCATAATTGATATAAAATAATGATATTAGAGAGGGAGGATGCAAAAAAAAAAAAATTGGATTGTTTTTTTAAAAGTAATTTTTACTTACTTTTTGTGTTTCAGAGGCTCTTCAAGAGGTAATTGCTCATTTTCAGAACTTATGGTGTAAAGAAGTGGTTAAGTAAGTTACTTTACATAGTTCAGTAATTAGTGTTTTCTCTAATATTTTTAAATTTGTGCATATAGAAACTATGGCGAACTTAAGAGCTATATATCACATGATCACCATCTCTATACTAGCACATAATTGTTGTAAACAAAGGCAAAACTATCTCCATACAGTAGTGCCACCCTATTGAAAATATTATTGTGTTTTCAATTTCATTCTCATAGTTTTGAAGTAAAGTAGAGTTAAAAGGTGGCTGCTGGAGGGTTGCATTAGATCCTAAGATCTAAGTGCAGTGCTCTCAGATCCAAGGCTCTTCACTGATGATGGCCTCAAGCCAGAAACTAGTCTGGGGATATTGGATGAGTAGGCACTAGATAGAGATTTTATGCACAAGTCTTCTGGCATCCATTGATTACTCTGTTTGGCACAGGGTGGCACTACTGTATGGAGAGAGTTTTGCCTTTGTTTTAAGAGCTATATATGTATACTTCAATCGAATTACATAAAGTGGCCCAAAAGTCATAAAATAATATTTATGAATTTTTTTAGAAATTTCAAATTCAATTCCTCATAACTTACGTTTTTCAAATTAATTATGGAGAAGTTGACAAGAGACAAAAAATAAATAAAAATAGTGGAGTTTTCATAAAAATAATTGTTAATTCAAAAAATTAAATTTTCAAACCCTGTTAATGACTTTTGGCCCACTTGTCGACCTTAACTAAAATAATTGCATGCCTTAAAATAAGACTATCTGAATGCACCAAAAATATTTTACATAACAAACATATATGATAGTTAAATGCAAAATTAGTTAACAAGATGAAAATTAAAAAAAATATTTTTATGTGGTCAGAAATAGGTAAAAAGCTATTCCATGTATATGGCTAGTACAAATATTTATTCCACATTAATTAATTATTTTCAAAAATTTAATCATGTTATTCTTCTTTCCAGTTACAGTTTTGATAATTCTAATAATTATTTTTCAGAGCGACGATGATAAAAAGAATGTTGGATTCTTTACATTCCATAGAAGGTAATAAAACTGATTTAACAAATATTGATTACTTTTACACTCTCTTAAAATTTTTTCTCACATGCATATACAATAAATCCATATTTGTTTATTGAAGTTTATTTAAACTTCTAGGTAGATTTAATTTCAGTCTGCTTCAATAATTATTTTCAATGATACTGTTGTATTTTGTAAAAATTGCATACAAGTTTGTGCACTCCAGAAAAACTAGAATTTATTCGAGAGATTGTTTTTAGATCGTGTACTGATAACTGAGGAATTTAATTACAGCATTAACGTAATGGCGATCGACAATTCCAAGAAATATTTGCTGATTGCAAATATTTCTAGATAAGAGACCTTACCTTATTGGAGAATATAATTAATTGTTGCAGTTATCAGAAAGCTATAAAAAGAGTATGTAACAAGTACGTAAGGCTATTATTCGAGTGCATCTCTAGTTGACTTTCCTGTTCAATTCCTGTAGGAGAGATCTAGTGTCAGTGCTCAGTGGAACTGTAGTTCATGGGCATAGCTGAATAGGCCCACAGAGATTGGGAGACCGTAGCCTGAGAAAACTGTCTGGATAGAAGCGCAATGAAGAGTTGAGTTTCCAGCGGTTTTCAAGTGGAGTTACTGGTCGACTGTTGCAAAGACGGAAGCTGTAAGGAGCTTATAGTCGGTCGCAGTGCTACACTGTGATGTGTTTATGTACAGCTAATCTGGACCGGGGCCAAGGTGTGCATAAACCTAATCCATTGTGAACCGCTTTGTAGCAGCCAGCCTGAATGTACATCAAGGGAATTGAACATTAACAAACTGTAGAGATATGTTGTTACAAACTATTCACTATTCTGATTACTTAAAAATATTGTGAGTCTTTTATTGTATATATTCATCTGCTGGCTGCCCAGTCATACTTGTGGACACAGCAGATAGCTTTTTTAAAGATTTTACACAGGGGCAGCAAGTGGATCCCATTTCCTTTCCTAATTGTAGTGTTGACTTGACAACAAATACTTGATATTCTATTGATTTATTTAAGCATGCCCATATATATAATAATGAGTTAATTGATTGCAGTTATAGTTTATTATATATTAGTTTGTAAGAAAGATTGTAAAAAATGATTGTTTATTAATCTATCTTGAAACACTGTATCATTGCCTTTTGTAAAGAAGTTTATTTAAATGTCTAGACGGATTTAATTTCAAGTTGTTTCCATCATTGCTTTCATTCACAGTCTATTTAAAGATCTTAGAAAAGAGTAGTCAGTGAATTTCATTTATTTATTAATAATTTAATTAATTTTTCCATTTAAGAATACAAATTATTTAATGTTTAGAATTGATTAAAATAGATCATTTTTGAAATCTTAAAATATTTTAAACAATATTTTTTTATGTTCAGTTAATGCTAAAATTATTCTAGAATAATTTTAGAAAAACTATTGCTTAAATTAGTTATTATTGGAGATCTTTGTATTATATTTTTTGAAAGTTACAATATACAGTATATTAATATACAGTATTATAGAATAATAGTGGACTTAAACAATGGAGAGAACAACAGCTTCATGCTCCCAAATCAAGAAGCTTCAGCTTGGCCTACATAAGTGGAAAGTTAGGTTAAAAATAAGACGCCACTCTTCTCTTTATAAAAGTTGCTATCTTGTGTCGTGGTTTGAGAGGTCTCTCTATCGGCAAAATAAAGATATTGTTCGACTATTATAAATTTCAAGGCACATTTGATACAGGTTAAAGCCTGTCTTAAAAGTATTAAATATACAGTATTAGTTTTTGTTAGGTCAAAACATCAATACTAAAACATTTGTTTACATTCAGATAAGATAAGAATCTTTAAAAGGTCAGTGAAATAGCTTCTCCAACATTCCCTTACATAGGAAGTCTAATTATTGTTTTTATACAGACTTTTTTTTAACGATTTTGATCCTACACGGTTTGGGAAAAAATTCAACTTTCTATAAAATTTGTTTTGATCTAATAGTTTAAAAAAATTTTCTATTAAAATGTTTAACTAATTTTATTTCTAAGAAAAAAATATTGTTACTCTCATTTTGTAGAAAATGACTTTCAATTTTAAAAAAAAAAATAGAATTTGCATTTAAGGCTGCTACACAAACCCAAAGTGTAAGTCTTGACTGTTTTTTATTTGACTTGTTGAAGAATAATCAGTTGTTCATTCTGATTTTATCATATAAGTGAACTAGCTAGAAAAATGAAATTTGAAAAGATTGATAATTTATTTGTATAATTGTGTTTTCTCCATTTTTTCCTAAAAGGTGATAGTTTTTATATGTTAAAATCTAAAAATATTTTGGTGATTAATTGAAAAAATAAAATTGAGTGAATTCAGTTTTGTTGATGAGCTATATTTCTCCATCCTCTCATTTATTAACATTTTAAAGTAGCATTAAATAAAATCTAGTTAATATTTACATATCTTATTTTTTGTTAGAAGATATAATACAAATATATAATGAAATTTACAATGAGTAATTAAATCTTCTTACAGTGCAAACGCATTAGTCCGATTGCTGCTTCTATGAAAGAAATTCAAAATTTATTCTACTGTGCAAATGTATATTATCCTTACAATGTATTGGTAACTTGTCGATATATCTTTTTTTGTTATGTGAAAGATGGATAAAATTGTATGCAATATTCTCAAGACAAATGCAGAAATTATTTTTGTGAAATATTTTAAGCCAAAAATAAATGAATTTTTAATGTATTTAGTATAAATATTGTATATAAAGGTGTTAAGTTTTCTTTCCAAAAGCAGATAAAATATCGAGGCAACAGTTTTATGAGTAAGCAACAACCCTTGACCATCATTGCAATCCAATGCTTGCTATTCTCTTAACACAATCCATATTGCCATTTCGGTTCATAAACTTTATAGCCTTTACATTGTTAATATGTAAAATAAATATCATTTATTCCACTTGTTTAATACAATTATTCAGGAAATGTTTTGTTTGCGAATTTTAATGAAAGCTATATATTTTTATAGACATAATATTAAATTATTTTTCTATATAGTCACCTTCATTAGTTAGCCATTTGTTGAATTAATGTTTCACAATCTCTGCATCCTAATAGAGTGCAGCATTTTTTCAATTTTTCCACAAAATGTTTCAGAGCTTCATCTTTAACAAAAACAAACATTTAAAGTAAATCGATGGACACAATTTTTTTCCCCAAGTCTCAGGAAATTGCAAACTATATGTATATATTTTTCAGCAAACATATTTATTTTTCTTATCTCAGTGCTAAAATTAAATAATTATTAAAATATTACTTTTTTGAAGTTAAACAGTGTGATGATTTGGTAGGAATGTAGAATTTTCATTTCTTTACAAAAATTTTGATAAGAAATAAATGCCTTGAGATGATTACATAGAGAAATAGTTTAAGAGTATGATTACCTAGATGTGAAAATGTTTCTTTTTGTTATACATTCAGATACAGTTCCATAGTGCAAAGATTTTATTTATTTCATTAATTAAAAAAAAAAGAGATGGTTTGTTGATCAAGAAGCATCATGACATATTGAGGTTCGATCTGAAGATCTTTAACTTTAATGCCCATCATTCTCTTGCTGCCCTAAACTGCATAGGGCACACAATGATTTGCTTAGATTGCAATGCCTGCAAAAACTGGACTATATAATACCTGATCTTTTAGACATAGTTTATAATTAGTAGATAAAATTATTTAAAAATTTTATCTCGCAAAGTTCAGAATTTTAGCTTTAAGGATTAACATTATTGTAGTTGTATTTCACAAGCATTGTTTGGTAATCCATTGATAGCATTTTCTATAGCAATTATTAAATCTGAATAATTTTAAATATTTGTTTTTGCATTTATATCTCCAGCTAGCCTCATGTACTATATATTTAGTAGGTAACATAATCTTTAAATAGATCACTATTATGTAAAGGCTTCTCCAACAATGCCCCAATGAAGGAGAAGGCAGTAGTCATCAAGATTGACAATTACCAGGTAGTGTGGATTCTTAATCTTTTTCATTCTTGTTTAGCTAAGAAAATCTAGATATCCATTTACTGACCAATATTAAATGGCTAGCCAAGTTTGTTGGGGTATGTTACCTGACAGAAAAGTCTGTTTAGAATCTGAAAAAATGTCCAAATTTTACCTGACTTGGATTTGAATCTCTGCTGAGATGAGAGGTTATGCCATAACGACTGCAATGCCTTTCAATTTCTGTGTATATTAATTCTAATAATTTTAACAAGCCTGTAATAGTAAATTATGGCTTATGAATGTAACATTAATAATGTAAACCTACTCATGGACCAATTAAGTCTGAAAATGCTTCTATGATAATTCACAAATCAGATTACCAAAGAATCATTTCATTTAATTAAACTTGCACATAATGTCCACTTTTTTACATCAATGTCATTCTACTAGTCAGATCTAACAGATTGACATTGATGACAAGAAAGAGAGAATTGTATGGATATTTATTTAAATGGATTCTTTGGGAATCCGACTTTTGACTTATCATAATAGCATTTTCAGAATAATTATTCTGTGAATAGATATAGATATTAAATATGTGTCTTCATGAAATATCATTCAATGAGATAAATTACAAATGATAAAATTAATCAATATTTAAAAAAAAATATTAAATTTCTTTTGTAGGTGAAAATATAACCAATCAAAATTCCTGTCTTATCCAAGGTCTTCATTCTAGTCAATATAAACCTATACTTATGCGACCTAAATGTGGTAAATCATTTTCAATTTTTTCATCTATTTTAATGCTATTATCTTTCAGAATATATGCTATTCTCATATTTACTACTATGTTAGAAAAAATCCCCAGAAAGTTAAACTTCCTTTCAAACAGCTGCTTCCCCCAAAATAAAAGTTAAATAAATAGTCAATTAATTTAAAAGAATCTTACTACTAAATAGTAATCGTATCTTTAATACTAAAATAATTATAAAAATAAGTAAAGATTTTAAATTGTTGACCATGTTAAATTACATATTTTAATTTAATTTAATCCATTTTCTTTATTTTTCAGAGAGCTTGGAAAATCGTATAAATTATTTTACCAAGAAAAGACAAATATCACCAAACAATATTAAGTAAATATATTATTTGTAATTTAACCATGTAAATAAATTATTATTTTGAATACAATCATCCTTATATTTCTTACGTTTTTACGATAAAAAAATTTTACTGATAAATTTTACAAAACTAATTAGAAAGGAGATTAGAATACATATCCAAACAAATAGAACTGCAAAATAATGTATAACAGACTACTGTATATATTTTATTTTTATAGGGATAAAAAAATAAAAAAATTTCATTTTATAGAATTAATAAAACAAAAAAAATTTAAAAATAATAAAATGGATGGTCTTTTTTTTTTTTAATACATGTTGTCCAACAGCATTTAAATATGCAGTTACTACAAGGCAGCCTATTGGATACAAATATAGTATTGTCTACTTTCTCTTTAATATGATTAGTTCATATATTGATTTGTAATTTTAAGTATTGACTTTAAGTCAGTCTTATGAAATTTTTATTTACAAATGTAAACAAGAAATATAATAAAACTTATTTTTATTTTTAAGGGAGAAAAAAAAAAAAAAATACATAAATTTTTTTAAAAAATATTTACAAACAAAAGTATATGGTCAAAACAGAAATGCAGTTTCATCTTATTCGTCCCAAGGACTGACATCGGTATCAATAGCAACACAGTTGTAGGCTGCATAATGAATTTTTTCTTCAGCAATTTTTGCACTAAAGACAAAATAATATTTAATATTAAAAAACGGAGACATAGCACATTTACTCTATATATGAGTTAGGGCCCTGAAGCCCAGAAAGCAAATTATGAAATAGTAGATTTTATAGGGTAATTTCTAATTATAAACTATAATAATATAAAATTAAAAATACTCCTTTCAGGGAAACTTATTTCATGAGCTTTGACAAATCCTTAATCATTACTAATTATAAATTAATATTCGATAGAATCTTATTTTATATAAAACAAATTTTTTATTTATTTAAATTCAGTTCTTCCTGATACAATTATTTATATTTATGTTACATATAAAAATATATACATACCCAAGCATTCTTTAATATTATATATATATATATATACACAGCCACACATGTAATGTATTTTTTTTTTTGTAACAGATGTAATAAAAATGAAAGCCTTGAAGATAAATAGTTGAGGAAATGGCGTACATAAATTACTGCACAACATTCATTTATTCTTTATTTTAAAGCAGTGTCATATACATTTTGCATGGGATTAATAATATTTAAAAATGTAATTATTTGACCATCATTAATACAAATTGTCCCCTTTTTTAGTTTTTTTTTTAATGTTAAAGATATATTTTCCTCTTTTTTGTAGTTTTAAACATACTTGCACTGAGATTTCACTTTTCTGTGGATTTGTGTTATAACTTGTTAGCCGATATTCAATGAAAGCAATTTCTGTACTATTAATGGTCAGATTTTTGTTAATAATTCTTAATAGAACTGAAGCAGTAAAATTATTTAACAGTAATGAAGTTTCTTGAAAATACTCCCACAATGTCTTTACTTTCAGCATCCATTATTATTTTGTCATTTAGTAATTTGTAGTATTTCTTGGAAATCGTTAAAATATATAGTAAGGTGAAAAGTAAACAACCCTATATACTGCAAATCAAAGACCTTCCCAGCATCCCTTTGTACATTCTTGAGAATATAGAAAAAGAGGCATACTCATAAAACTAAGCAACATTAGCAGTTTTTTTTTACTGCCGTTATGTGGAAGCTTTAGTAATCAATAGATGGCAGTGCTTATTAAATCCTCATCCAGTGCTATACTACAAGTAAGCTAAGATCGTGTGAAAACTATGCAACAGTCAGTTGACGAAGATTTTTACAGTTTTCCTTCCTTCCTTCATTTAGTCTCTGGTTAAATAAATCGATTTCCCAATCTTACAATAAGATTAAGAAGAGGTATTTTAATTTGTTTAATTACAAGTATTGAATCTTATAACATTGTACCATAATAAAAACAATTTTATTATTTAAAATAATTATTTAGATAAAACTACGATTATTTACCTGGAATAATTTGGCAAATATAAAGTACTGGAGCAAGTTGATGATTCCGGAAGGGCATCCACCTCCTCACAACTATCAAATAAAATATAAAGGTTAATTTTTTAAATATATATATATATATTTAATTATACAAATTCAAAAAAATGTATGCCTTGAAAGGAAAAAACAGATGCACAGTATAATATTAAAGTAAGAAAAGCAATACTAATCTACTATAAATCACTAAACATCACATGATCACCATTTCTTATATTTGCTCATAACTGTTATTAAAACAGGCAGAACTCTCCATAAAGTAGTGCCATTCAGTGCAAGCCAGAGTAATCAAAGGACGCCAGAAGGCTTGTGCATAAAATACTTATCTAGTGCCTACTCATCCAATATCCCCAGATTAGTTTCAGGATCCTAAGATCTAAGTGCAATGCTCTCAGATCCAAGGCTCCTCGCTGACGAAGGCCACAAGCTAGAAACTAGTCTGGGGATATTGGATGAGTAGGCACTAGATAGGGATTTTATGCATAAGCCTTCTGGCATCCATTGATTAATCTGGCTTGCACTGAATGGCACTACTGTATGGAGAGTTTTGTCTGTTTTAACTAATCTACTATACAGACACAATATCATTAATCAGGCTACCAGTAATTCAGCAACTTTTAAAATCCAGACAGATTATGAGAAGAGGGGAATTATTTTAAAATGTGTTATACACAAGTAATATATATATATATTTTATGAGACTTTGAATAAAAATATAGTAAATAAATAATAAAACATTTAAAAAGAAAAGTTCAGTAATTATTTGTAAATTAATAAACCTAATTGATGTGTCTTTCTTAAAGAATTTGCTTAATTTCCTAATAAGTAGGAAGAGAAGGAGTTAATTTCTAAATAAGCTAACATAAAAGTTATCAAATGAAAAAGTTAAATAAGCAAGAAAGAGAATATAAAAAATATTACACTTAATAATCATGATTTATATTTAATATTTGTTTAAAATTTCCAGAAGTACATGGGTGCTTGTGTGGAGTTATATTATTGAATTATTACAATGTTTTTTTTTATTCTGGAAAAAAAATATTGCTACGAGAATGCTAGAAAACTAAAAATGTGAAATTGAAGATAAGGCTCATTTTTATAAAAAAAATATTGCATACCCTTTATCAGCAGCAATGAAAATAGAGGCAGGTAAACGTCTTCTTCCAGTGACAAATCTTAAAAATCTACTTCGATCTTCGTTTGTAAAGTTTGTCAGTGCTTCCCATAAATATGTTATCCGTTTATCCAATGGATCAACATCTTCATAATGTGCTGAAATTAAATTGATTAATTAAATAATGAAAAATAATAATAAAAAAAAATCATTATAGCAAAGTGGTTATGGTATCTGCCTGTTATGGCCATAACTTGTGGGAATTCAAATCCCTGGAAATATCTTCAAATGATTGACCCAACTAGCCATCTAATTAAATGAAACAGCTTTTATAATAGTCCATTACGGAATAAAACCAACAATAACACTTGTCATTGAAAGTAGATTTTCTATATGTTCTAGCTTCTAAGTTTCAAATAGGCTATTTTTTTTAGGTATCCAGACTAGATATGGATCCAAGTATTGTTTATCTAGCCTAGATATCTTTTTAAAAAAAATTAAACCTATTTGAAACTCAAAAAAAATTTCTAATCGTATCTGAACCAGATTCAACCCTGAGATCACAAATATGACAGGTAGTTATACTAACAACTGATTCACAAAACTTACAGCAGCAATAATCAAAAAATGAATGTCTAGAACAAAGAGGGAAAAATCCTCACTACTTTACAGATGGTCATTTTAATGAAGTATAACGATCCGGAGAAAGGAGCTTAATGTAATTTGCACTACAGGGTGCCATCTAGGCATTTGAACCTAGAAAAATTTATAAAGTAGGCAGATATGTAAGTAAAAAAAAAAAAATTTTTTTTTTTTTTTAAATTTTGATTCAGGTCGTTAGCCCAAGTCACTAGCTCAGGGAGTAGCAGAGATTTAATAATATAATATCTTGTCTAATTATATTTCAATATTAAAAAATAAATAAAATAAGCCACTGCCAGTAATTAACATACAAAAATTTATTTATGCACATATATATATATATATATAAGATTTAACATTATTATTTTAATATGTTTACTTTAACATTTAACATTATTTTTACTTTTATTTTAGATTTTTAATTTACATTTTAAATTTTATACTATTATTAGTTCTCACAGATTTGTTTAAAAATGTTGAGTATAGATCGGTTACATAGATTCCACGGTCAAAAACATTTCAAAATAAACATAAACGATCAAAATACAAAATCATTGATACCGTCAATTGCAGAGGGAAATTTATAAGTAACCCAATAGCATTTACCATAAGATGCTTGCATTAACACCAATAACTTAAAAGACATCCGAATAAATACATTTTATATACTCACCATAAGGTATCAGTATTTACCGAATGTCTATATATATTTTGATCGAATATGAAAACCAAAAACAAAATCAACCAGTAATGAACCCATGCAAGCATCTATACCCAACTTAAATTTAATGCATCTTTATTTAGAGTGTCGAGTATGAATAGACTACATAGATTTGCATTTGAAAAGAAAATATTCAATCCTTGTTTAACCTTAGGCCAAAGGTTCGCAGTCAAATCAAACTTCAATCCATCTGATATATCGATGTGTTCTATGTTATACGAATACGGCAGCACAATTAGGTTAAGAGAAGAAACTGCTTCTCGTCAGATAGGAATATTACATCTATCAGACAAGAAGAGCAATAAAAAAAAAAACTCCATCAAAAGGAACAGTGTTCTACATCTCATAATCCCTTCCATAGGCAAAACGGAAGTGTGCGGCGTATAACAGCGATTCTGCCCATAGCGAATCTCGTACTACATCTACTAATTACACCAATATATCCAATCCATTGACCTAATTCAACTACGAAACGAATAACCTAAGATTACCCTTCTCTAATATAACTTTACAAATCTATATAGCCATTCACGCCCGACTTAAGTTTAATATTTATATAACTAGTTTAATGAAAAACAGAAATCATAATAAAACTTAAAGAACAAATAAATAAATAAATGGAAATGATTTTACAAAAGAAATACATTAAATAAAATTATATTGGTCAGATAGGATTCTATTTCTTAATTATTTTAAATACGGAAAGTTTTTAATTTAATGTTCATAGTGTTTCAAAATGTTTTTAAAGTTCTTACGATTTTTTTTCAACGTTCCTCTTTATTCATTGCATGCCGTTTGGAATCCACATTAAATCCCCCGACGATCCTGTTGTCCTCAGTATAAGAAAAGCGATGTTTCATTTTTCCATTTTTATAACAACTGAAGGAATTGAAAGTGCGTCTTTCAATCCCTTCACCTCCAACTCCCCAACTTAACACATCTCAGTCCTCTTAATAAACTATAATAATTTCCAACTTTTCCTTTTATATTAATCTTAAGGATTGACTCAACATTACGTCATTGATGATGGTGGTCTTTTCGCTGAGGTCCGATTCCATTGGGATTTCTTTTTATTTGCTATAAGTTTTTATTGTTTTCCTATCTGACCGTTGTTTATACATTTAAATGCCCAAGGGCTTGTTCACTTGGACTAATTAAAATAATCATTTCCATAACATTAATTAACCTGTTTTCCAAATCCAAAGATATATTTAAAGATATAATTTTATTTCCAAATCTTTTTAAAATTTAGTTTTAAAATACTTTTTCTTTAATAAAGTTTTATTTTAATAATTTTTCTCATCTGTGCGATTTATATATATACGAGTTTAAGGTAGAATTTATTTTCAATTTTTCTGTCTTAAAAAAAAAAATGTGATGTCGTCTGTGCTCGTTACAGAATATTGTTTTCTTATCTATTTCTGAATGAGAAAATTTGAAGGAGGCCATTGCAACAATAGAGAGCTATTTAAAAATATATAGTACAATAATAATCTAAATTCACTGTAGGCTTTCTCTGGAATATTTCTCAAAGTGTTTAAGCAATGCCGAGGAGATTATAGACAATATTCATCAGGTAAAATAATGAGGATTCTTATACTTTTCACCCCAGCCAAGAATGGTTAGCTATTCATTTGGGAACCACCACTGGGTGAGTAGTCAGGTTGGCTATTTGAAAAATTAGCTCTCAGAATTTCAACCCCAAGTTATAAATATATCAGGCTAAATACCACAAGGTTCTTAAGCAAATATACATTACAGATATATTAAAAATAAAATCTTTCATGGGAGTTTCTCTTACTTGATTTCTTAAGAGCTTCCACAGAAATTTCCGGATCACCTGTAATGCGCTTTTCCAATTCTTGCCAAGTCAATACATCAATAACAGCCTGAGGTACAACCTTTAATAAACCAGTCTTGATTGCATTAATCTTAAAATAAATAAACAGCAAATGAATTAATATCTTTTATTAATTTAAACAAAACAATAATAATCATTAAAAAAATTGCAAGAGTATTGTGTTTAATATCATAATTATAAATGATAAGGTTCAATCTAAAATACCCTTTTCCCCCTTGGATAATTCAAGTGATCAAAACAAAAAACCTGAAACATATCTGGAATAAAAAAATGACTTCTATAATGTAAAATTTAATTGAAATTCTCTATTCATAAAAATACATACAATGTCAATAAAACATTTACTTTCATTTTACAAATACATTCAGCAGTTCTATTCACTTTACTCCAGAACCGTCTACTGTAAGCTTGATTGATCAATAGTCATTAGATGATAATATTACTATATGACCTTCATCAAAGACTTTTGGGCCACAGTCTCTTCTAAATCCTTTATATTACTAAGCCAAAAATTAAAAAAAAAACTCCTAAGGTTTGGGACTCTAGTCAACTCAGTTATAAATATGACCTTAGACTGATTATATTTTAATGACCTCAAAATCATATTAATTGTAAGCATCTTTCATCCTTTGGAGAAAGAATGTTAACACCAACTTTGAATGAGCAAAGCAACCATGCTTCAATGTTGGAGCATGTTCAATATTTATTGCAAACATTAATTATATTGATAACAAAATAAAATATTACTTTATATTTTGAGTGAATTTATTCACTTAAGGAATGTATAGGTAATTCAAAGTATACAACAAAATATTGATGTTTGATCCATAATTTGTACATAAATTTAATACATTCTGCTGGAAAGTAATCTTTTTTTTTTTCCATATGTCAAAGCATCGGCTGGGAAGCAAACCTGCGACAACCTCTCAGCTATCAACGCTTGACATTTATTATCAAAAATTGATAACACAGAAGCAAAGTAACTGTTGGGGTATCTCTGCCAGCAGTGGAAACATATTACAATTGCATTGTTTGATTTTATAGTCAGCCATCAAATTAATCTAATTAATCCTGATTAATATGAAAATATTACCTACAGATAAGAATAGCTAAGTATTCACTGACTAATATTGAATGTCTAGCTAACTGGATGCCAGAAAAAAAATCCTAAGTCTGTATGAGACAGAAAAATTTCTAAAAATCATCTGCCCTGAATTCAAACCCAGGTTGTAAGCATGGAGCGGTTGCTCTGACCATTCCACCATGAGACCTTCTAAAACCTATTGATCAATATGAGAAAACCATTTGATATGAATCATTTGCATACATTAAACCAGATAGCCAATAAAATATATAAATATGTGATACTTTTATTCATTCCAATTTAAACTTACTTGAACATACTCTACTATGCATATCGCTTATATGAAAGTCTTGTTACTGGATGTTTATATATTAACTGCTATAGTAATTTTAATTTAGAATAAATTGTGCTAAAAGGCTAATTATTTTTGAATACTTTAAAGATTTAAAATCATGTATATGACTGTTAAACAAAAAGCTTAATAAAGGTGTTCAAAGAGTTCTATTAAAACTGATCCTAGTGAATTGGTTTCAATGACAAATGTTACTTCTAAACATCTGCTTGTTAAGTGTAGCAGACAGAGATTTGATTGATTAATCTGAAAGCATTAACATCGATGTCATGATTATAATACCATATTCTCAGTAATTATTCCAGAGTTAGATCAAGAATACAGAAAAAATACAATGCCTATAAGCATTGCACTTATTCAATATTATTACCAGTATAATACTTATCCAAAGAAGCATGATCTTACTAGCAAACATTTACAATAAAAATAACTTTTATAAATGCAATTTATCCATCCTATTTTAAACACTTTTTAGCAAAAAAATTTTTTTTATTGTTTATATATGTATCCACAATCTTATGTTTCAACTGTCCTACAGTCTTCTTCAGAACCATCTTTATTTTAATTTCTTAAAACTAAAAAAACATTTTTTGATAAAATTTTATCTTACTACAAAAAAAATTTATTTGAAAAAAAAAATATTTTTTTTAATTTTAAGAAATTAAAAGTGGCTATGAAGAAGACTGCAGGACAGTCGAAACATACTGTACTGAGGTACATTGTTATCTAATTAATATTTTATAAATCTCGTTTTTTAAAAAATAAAAGTTGAAAGAATAAAGATTTAAAACTAAAGAGTAGGGTAGGGGTTTATTATTAAAGAAAAAATAAATAATAAATGCTTTAAAAAAGGATAAGATTTTTTTTATTTAAAAAAGGAAAAAAAAGGATTTGTTGTGTAAAGATGTAAATTGTTTTCTCATTCAGTACATTGTTATTTTTTTAAAAATAGAAGTATTTTTTAGGGCGGAGTTGTTATTCTCTTAAAAGGTAGTTAAAATCTGTTGAGCTAGCTGGAGGCTCAGGTACTGGATTTAGTGCTAAACAGATAAACATGTTAATTACGAATGTAATTAGCTGGCGCCTAAAAGGTTTTACCTTAAAAATAAATAAAGTGTTTGTTTGGTTGGTATTTGTACAGTAGCCGAGTGTTTATGTTATTGGTAGTTCACTGCCAATGATATTTTACATTCTACCTGAGGACCAAGCACCTTTAAATATTGGGTAGTTTAAAAAAGGAGGAAAAGTATTTCAGATTTTTATTTGTTATTTATTTAAGATAAATAAGGTGGGCTGTTCAATACAATTGTATATACATATTACTTTTTGTTAAAAAGTATTCAAAGTAGGGTGGATAAATTGCACTTATATAAGATATTACAGCAAAACAAAGGAAATGGTGAATTTGTTAATATTTCTGAAAAATAACTTACTGCATATAGTTTATGTTTGGACATTCACACATGCATGCATGTGTATATATGTAGTTAAATTGTTATTTGTCTAATATCAAAATTACTCAAAAATAATAGACAAAGTTTGAAATTAATGAAAAAGTATTCAATTTCTGGCATTATTTTGATAATGAGAACATTATTTACTAATACTTAGTTAACATCAGAATGCATGCAATACGTTAATAAGAACAAATAGTGGGTCCTCATTCTTTCTCATTCACTTGTGTTAGATTAACTATTTTATTAATGTCAACAATATTCAGAATATACTTTCTGAACTAGAAATTATCAATATTATTTTTTCCTTTTCATTACATTAAAAAAAATTATAAAAAATAATGCTTGTGTCACAAATGAGCAGTAAAGGAAAATCTTGATTATGACATGAGGAAAAGTCCTGCCCATGGGTAAATTTACTTTGTACCTTTACAAGGTGCTTTATCATTTTCACCGAGATTAATAAAATCAAATACAATATTTACAATAAGTTTCTATAGTGCATGAAATCTTCAAAACAATAATTCTGCCTATAATAGTAAAAGGGAATATGCTGAAATCATTTAAGAAATAAGAAAAAGTAAAGAAAAAAACATTCATGTTGTAATGAGAGTTAAAGAGATTTGATGCAATATGTATAGATAAGGATAATGTTCTATTGTCAGATGATAACACTTCATTTTGCTATTATATTACTAACAAACATTTTTGACACTTTATACTGCTAACATATATTGAGAAGAAAAGGATAATAATGGAAATAAAAAGGAAATATATAAAACTGTAACCAAAATAAATAATATTTCGTTATGCAATTTAAAGTTAACAAAAAGAAGTCTAAATAGCCCATTATCAAAGGCAAAAGCTTCCTGTAGAGAAAGGATGAAGAAGGCAGTATTCATCAAGTTTGATGAATGATAATTGGCAAGATTGTTTTATATTTTTCCATCATTATTTTATCTAGGTAAAGAAAATGGTTGGCCATTTAAAATTAAATAGATATCCATTTACTGACTGATATATGAGATTATTTAGGTTTCCTATGGACCAGCTGTATGACATAAACATTCTAAGCTTGTTTGAAAATTCAGTCACATTCAGATTCCAGATCATGAGCATAATAAATGGATATGTCAATCATGAGGATCTTTGCTTTTGCAATATAAAGACAATAAGAAATCAACAAAGGTAAAGCATCTAGCATCACATAATAAATATTTTCTTTAATATTTAGTCAAAATTTACTCATCTGTTATATTTTTTATTAATAATTTTTAGTATTTCAAGACAATTATATTTTATTTTTTAATATCGCAACAATAAAATAAAAAATTAATTTTAATTTTTCACCACAAAAATTGGTCTTAACATCGAGTCATAAGTAAGTTAATAATGACAATATTATTTACTTAATGTCTAAACTGAATAATTTTATTTGACTATCCACATTATTGGCTGTTGTGTTTGATAAATCACTTAATGTTGACATTAGTCACATTTGAACACAGTAATTTCCCCCCATATCTTGACATTTAATTTCAAACATTGTCGATAGTAGCAAACTATATATACTCTTATCAATGGTCAAATTAGAGATATGTATTTTGTCCGTAATGTTGTTTCTAATAATATTAATAATCAATTATACTTAACTGAATTAAACAACTTCTTTAATATAAAATATACTAATCAAACCAGTTTTCATTCGATATTTGGACGTTCTCAAGATATGTATATATATATTAATACAATTCTATTATTATTCTATTTAATGTGATTATCATGTATTAAATTAAAATAAATTACATTAGTTATACATATAATTTTACAATCCAACAATAATTAGTAAAATCTATACATATATCATAAAAACATAATTAATACATATTATATGACTATTAAATAAATTTTACATATAAGTTAAAACAAATCTTAAAACTGTTCTATAATAGATTAAAAAAATCTTAAAATTATAATAATTAATTATTCATATTTTCTTAATCCTATACATATCTCTTTAATATTATCAATGTAAACAATATAAATTTAATAATTGTCTATCCAACTCATATCTATTCTATTAACAATATATAATCTTAAATTTTTCAATGACCATTTACCACTTAGTTTACTAGGCCCTTTAACCAAATTAATACATTTATCTATATTCTCCTGAATATATATGGTCTCATATTTTCTTCTGTTATAATCTTTTACATATTTTATTCTTTGTATATTTTTTACACAATTCATTTTATGGCCAGTGTCTAAATAATGAATATATAGTCCTGAATTCATATCTTTCCTATTTATGGCTCTATTATGTTCTTTCCCTCTTTCTATTGCTGTTTTGCAGTCTGCTCTATATACATTTTATTACAACTCCTACAAATAATTTTATATATCACCTCTATCCTCTGTTATAATTCTCCTTTACATTCTATATCCATTTCTCTAATGACATACTGTTCCTTCATGCAATTTTAATATTCTTTGGCAATTTCTCTTTCCTTAAAACATAAGTGCCCTTATAATAAGGTATAGATATCCATTTATTATTTGTATTTTTATCTTTATTTTTAGTTTTATTCTTCTCTCTTAAATCACAATTTTCTTTTTTATTATTATCATTATTAAAAATTCTATAATATTCCTATTATATCCCATTTTTATATAATCATTTTCTACTTTACCTTTTTGTTCAATAGCTTCTTTTTCATTTAATGTAAGTTTATCATTCTTAACCTTAATCTCTTAAAATTGCCATTTTTTGAAAAAAAAAAAATTTTTTTTTGCCATTTTTTAAAAAGGATTTAAGCTTAAGAATGATGAACTTAAATTAAATGAAAAAGAAGCTATTGAACAAAAAAGTAAAGTAGGAAATGATTATATAAAAATGGGATATAATAGGAGTATTTTTAGGAGAATTTTTAATAATGATAATAATAAAAAAGAAAATTGGGATTTAAGAGAGAAGAGTAAAGATAAAAATACAAATAATAAATGGATATCTATACCTTATTATAAGGACACTTATAATGTTTTAAGGAGAGAGAAATTGCCAAAGAAAAAACTCACTCATAACCTTTAAAAGATAGAGTTCTTTATGTAATTTAATATTAGCAAACAATCTTGGTAAAATAGTACTAGATGGATAGATATATTTTTTAAAAATACATTTAATAAATTTATCTTTAATAGATCTAATATTATAATTATCCAATTTATTAAACTCCAAGGAAGAAATTTTCAAAAACATTTAAGCTATTATCAAATAAAACAGAATGATGTTCTTTATTCTCTTTCATACACATGACTCCATTTTTATTTATTAATTTTTTAACAGCTTTAACCTTCTCCAACCAAGATAAACAATCCACCCTTTCCAAAACAGCTTGTAGAAGTATAGCTGATTTATCAAACACCTTATCTTTTT
The DNA here is from genome assembly GCA_028023455.1 of Epiperipatus broadwayi. NCBI lineage: Eukaryota > Metazoa > Onychophora > Udeonychophora > Euonychophora > Peripatidae > Epiperipatus > Epiperipatus broadwayi. Next base: position 4,791,518 of record JAQFVV010000096.1, read on the forward strand.
CTCCTTCATAAGCAACTTCCAATTCGGTTACCATCTCCAAATGAAGATTAGATTACTCTCCTCCTATATATCTTGGTCCAAAATTAAGATTAGACATGTGACTGAATGCTATATTGACACTTGAAAGATTAATGAAATTGTTATCCAGTGAAAAGTTCAAGCCTTTTTGCTTCACGAAATAGAAATGAAAAACTGAAATTAAATGGAATTTGTGCTTTATAAATGATCAAGAAACTAATCCACAATAAAAATTTACTATCAAAACTTATGCAATTTATATTATGAGAATATTTAAAAAAATCAGACAATCTTTACGTAAGTAACTCCAACATATATGAAGTGCATGATATTTGAAACAAGTAGTGAGCAAATCAATTTTGGATTTTCATACTCTATACTAGGGCTAATATTAAACGTTTACCTGAAGAAAAAAAATCCAATGTGTGCAAATATTGATTTATGTACACAATTTTTTAACAAACTATTTAAGTAAGTCTAGAACCACCTAAAATTGTTAATTAAGATTAAAATTTTACCTATATCTAAGTAATTCTCACCTGTGGATCACTTTCATTCATTCGTGCTTGTTGAACCAAATTAATATATTCTAACCTATTTTCATAGGTGACTTCTTCATCTTGGCCATGGGATTTAAGAATCTTAGTATTGCCATTGCTTAACACACAAGTAAAAGCATTTTCTCCATTGCCAAAATAGCTAGAAAATGAGCTTTCATCCATATTTTGCATTGTCTCTAAAAGTTTAACCTAAATAACAATAAATCAAATATTTTAAAAAAGTACTTAATGTTTTTTAATATTAAATTTTCTATGTTAAAAAGCATAATTTGGATTCAATCCTATTTCTTGCTGTATTTTTATATTGGACTATTTCCATCATCTAATATGTGTGTTGAATGTCTTTAGAAAAGTTTAATTTTTAGCTAAATATTCCAAATGCATTCAACTGTTAGTAATATCACAGTAAACAGGTTAGTATATGCACCAACTGTTAGTAATATCACAGCAAAGAAATGTTAGTAATATCACAGCAAACAGGTTAGTATATGCACTAACTGTTAGTAATATCACAGCAAACAGGTTAGTATATACACAACGTTTCGAGAGGTATTTTTCTCCCCTCTTCTTCAGGTGTTGCTGGCCTGACCAGTGACAGTACTAGCATGGGATTCGAACCCGGGCCCTTAGAATCTTGATAATTGAATTTTAAGGTAACGCTCTAACCAACCGAGCCATCCTGCCAAAGGCAACAGTATGTAGTAATTTCATATACTTATCTATGAGGTTCCTCCTGATTTCTCCACTTTTTCCTCACAGCAAAGTTGATTAGTGGTTTCCATACATTATGTATAGTTACACTAGGTTGGCTTATGGGATTTTTTGCCATTGTCATGCGAGCAGCTTCTTTAAATTTTCTTCTTTGTACCTTTTCTTCTTTGTCCAATATTTTTGTATTTTTCCACATCTGTTTTTTCTCTTCTAATCATCAGTTTATGTTCTTGCAAGCGCTTTTGAATGGGACGGCTGGTTTCACCAATATATGTTCTTCCACATTCACATGGTATTTCATAGATGCAGTTTTTTCTTTGCAGCATTTAAAGTTTAGGTTTTGTAAATGTTACAATTCCTCGTAGTGTGGTATGGCTCTGGAAAACTGTTCTGATGTTATACTGATTGCAGATTTTCCTTAATTTGTCTGCTATTTTTGGAATGTATGGATACACTACAGTACCAATAATTGTCTTTTCTCTTGATGGTTCTTTTTGTTGTCTATTTAATGTTTTCTTAATAACAGTTGATGGATAACCATTTTTCTTAAGAGTTTGTTCTATATAGATCTTTTCTTTTTCCAAATCGCCAGTTTCTGAACAAACTTCTTTTGCTCTCTTCCACAGTGATAGTATAACTCCATGTTTTGTGTTTCTGGTGTGATTAGATGTATAGGCTAGGTATTTTCCTGTATGTGTAGGTTTTCGGTAAACTGTAGTTTTGATTTTGCCATGAGGCAGTCTTGTCACAAGAACATCTAAGAATGCCAATTTTTGTTCTTGCTCTGTTCTATTGTGAATTTAATTGAAGGGGATATGTTGTTGATGTGTGTCCAGAAAGTTTGTAGCAATGCTTCACCATGCGGCCATACAACAAATGTATCATCCACATAGCGGAGCCAAATTTTAGGTGGATAAGGAGTACTTTTTATGGCTGTGATTTCAAGTTCTTCCATGTAAATATTGCTAATCAGGGGAGACAATGGTGAGCCCATAGCCATTCCTTGATTTTGTTGGAAGAATTCTGTGTTATATTGAAAGTAGGTTGTTTTTATACAGAATGTTAATAGTTCCATTATGCTATCAATAGGAAGAGCTGTTCTGGTTTGTAAACTATTATCATCATTTAATCTTTTCCTTACAATAGACAATGCTTCTTCACATGGTGCATTTGTGAATAAACTTTCCACATCAAAGCTTACCAATACGTCAGTTCTTTCAATTTTCATGTTCTTGATTAATTCTACAAAGTGTCTAGAATCCCTGACAAATGATTGGGTCTTGAATGCCAAAGGACTTAGAACTTTGAGGAGAAATCTTGCCAAATTCTGGCAAGGTGAATCTCTAGAACTAACAATAGGTCGTAATGGAACATGATCCTTATGGATTTTAGGTAGACCATAAAGATGAGGAATTTTTTTTCTAAAATATGATGTTATTTTACTCTTCTCTGAATCCGTAAAGTACTTGCGATGCTTTCTGAGTAATGCTTGTAATTTTGTTTCTGTACTTGGTATCGGATCTTTTGCCATTTTTCTATATTGGCCTACTGTGAGGAGTTCTTGTATTTTGTTGTTGTAATCAGTTGTATCCATTACAACTGTTGCATTGCCTTTGTCAGCAGGGAGAATAATTATAGATTTATCTGCTTTGAGAGATTTAATTGCTTTCCTCTCCCCATAGGATATGTTTGACTGCAATTTTTGTTGCTTGTCAAGTGTTCTTTTTATTCTCCAGCGTAATTCTGCTGCTTCTTCTAAAGGCAATTTTTGAGTGACTTCCTCAGTGGCTGCCATTATATCTAATAAGGGGATATTAGATGGTGTTACAGCGAAGTTTAATCCTCTTTCAAGAACAGAAATTTCAGTATCTGTTAGATGTTTAGAACTTAGATTTTTAACAGATGAAGCTATTACATTGCTTGGTACATTATGATTTTTGATATGCCCATGTAGGTTAGCAAGTTTCTTCTCATGACATTCTTTTATTTTTCCATGTAATATAGAATATGATCTTACTGCTTGAAAAACTCTCATGTAGTCATCGTCAGTAAGTTTATTTTTTAGAAGACCTTCTACATTATTAATTGAATGCATTGTTTGATACTTAGAAAACCTTTGAGCATTTATTCTTTCTCTTAATAGAGCTTCACTTGCTCTCTGAGTAATTTTCTCAGCTCTCTGAGAGTGAATCGGAGGTTTTAGTTGCAAACCTTTGGGAATTATCCCTTCCGATTTACATTTACATAAGAAAGTTAAATGATTTTCTACTTTGGCCAGCTTTAGACATAGTTTTTCATAATGTCTAAAGTTTGATATAGTATCGGGTCCATACCGAATACTTAGTGTTTTTTTGAAGGTTTGTGATGATGGTGTTCTAGCTGTATTTTTATATTGGACTATTTCCATCATCTAATATATGTGTTGAATGTCTTTAGAAAAGTTTAATTTTTAGTTAAATATTCCAAGTGCATTCAACTGTTAGTAATATCACAGCAAACAGGTTAGTTGAATGCATTTGGAATATTTAACTAAAAATTAAACTTTTCTAAAGACATTCAACGCACATATTAGATGATGGAAATAGTCCAATATAAAAATACAGCTAGAACACCATCATCACAAACCTTCAGAAAAATCCTATTTCTTATTTACAAAATAAATTAATTATATTAAAGAAAGGCAAATGATGACAGAATTATCAAAGGTAATCAAGTGATTCCATTTGGTCATAATGCTCTTCAGGTAGACAGTTTAACACATTTATATACATTCAACCTTTTATAATTACTTTTGCCAGTTATGTTTTGACAGGTTACATTGAGTTTATCTTATAAAAATATTAAACATTTATTTTACTTTTCTTTAATAAATAAAAAAAAAAAATCGAACCTCTGCTGTATCAATGGTTGCATAGTCACGATTCCAGCTACAATTTTCTCCTGTTAATTTTTTCCAAGTGAATGGTGCTAAGGAAAGTACCTTCAAAGATTATACATATGTTTTAGTATATTCATTTAAAATATTTACAACAAATTAAAAAAAAAAGTCTCAATCAAAGTAGGTTTAATGATAACATACTAATTATAACATATATTGAATATTAAAAATGAATAATGTACAATATTAAGATTGTTTACTAATCAGTGATTATACTTATCTAAACTTTTAATTATATCCAACAAATACAATATTACCTTTTAATTCAAATGCCCTTATTAAAATTACATTACAAGCAATGTAGACTATAATTTAGAAATTTTGTATCTTTTACAATCTGTTGGGATTCATCTAAAAATCTAAACTATCTATATATCATTACGTTTTCTCACAATATGTCTGATCCAGTTCTATTTCAATCTTAATTCTGCTGATGATATCTGTTTATTATCTCACCTTTTGATCCTTTCTTGTCATTCCCAACATATATCTTTCTATACTTCATTGTCTGGCATGAAATCTCTATTATTTTGTTGAACATCCAAGCTTCAGATCCATATATAAGAAATGATTAAGAAAAAACAACTATTAAAAATCTAACACAGAGGCAAAACTCACCATACAGTAGCGCCATTCAGTGCAAGCCATAGTAATCAATGGATGCAGGAAGGTGATCATGTGATGTTCAGTAGTATTAAAAATCTCCCTTTTCAAGTACATAAGCATATTTCATTTTAATATTAAATTATTTCTGTCAAAATCACTCTATCCAAGTTTAATTCTACGATGAATTTCATATATTATATTTCAATCTATATTAAAAATCTGACCAAGATATTTGTAGTTGCTAACTTCTAATTCATTATTACCAATCTTTATTTTCTTTTGAGAAATTCCAGTGAACAATATTTTCATCTTTTTAGTATTTATCTTTAGTTCTATTTTCATGCTCTCAAGTCATAATTCTTATAAAATTTCCTTAAGCTTTGCAATATTGATAAAAGTAATCATATCATTTGCAAAATCTAATAATAATGCGATAGTAGGGACCTCTACAGGTCTTAACCACAAGCTTACCCCTCTTTTCTTACAAAATGTAAGCTTGTGATTAAGACCTGTTTTTGCGGATCATATCTTTTTATATGCAGAAAGAAGAGAAGATATGGATATTATGTTGAGGACATGTGCAAGGGTGGGTAGAGATGGGGATTAAATTTAGTGAAGAAAAATCAAATATAATGATGGTTAATACTGGGGAAAGAGAGGATGTAGATTTTTTATTGGGGGATATAAAGTTAAGTGTTGTGGATAGATATAGGTATTTGGGAATCATCTTATGTAATCAGGAAAATTGCTTGGATGAATGGGAGAAAAAATTGGTAAATGAAGCAAAGAAAAGAAAGGGTTTGGTAAAGAAACTAACAGTATTTTCATATAATAAATATGATGTAGCTAGAATTATAAAGAAGGGAGTTGCAGTAGCAGGGTTAACATATGGTAATGATGCATTATGTATTAGTAAAAGGATTTTATATTATTTAGAGAAAGTACAAAGGGAAGTAGGAAGACATGCATTAGATGCAGAGGTGTGGACAGTAAAGGAGGCAATTCAAGGAGAAATGGGATGGTCAAGTTTCTATATGAGAGATGCAAAAAGTAAAATGAAAATGTTTGGTAAGTTGCAGTTTATGGATAGTAAAAGAATAGCCAAAATAGTGTTTAATTGGGTTATGAGTAAAGGGCAGGTAACAAGATGGGTGAGAAAGGTAATGCGGTATGCAAAAGATTTGGATAAAGAATTTATATTGGTATACTTGTATAAAAGATGGGATGATTGTGTTAGGATTGTTGAGTGCTATAGTGGTAAGGAATGGGATAAAAGAATAGAAGCATTAATAAAAAATAGGGAGTTGGAGAGATGGAGAAGTAGTATGGAGGGTAAGAAGAGTTTAAATATATATAGAAGTAAATGGAATATTGGAAGCGAGTTAATTTATGATAATAGTAAGGAAAGTAGTTTATTGTTTAAGGCTCAAACGGGATCTTTAGCAACAAGAGAATATACATGTAAATGGAAAACTATGGGTGATTTAGTGTGCAAATTATGTAAGGAAGGTATAGAAAATATTAGGCATCTATTGATTGAATGTAAATGCTTGAAAGCAGAAAGGGTACAGATAATGAAGTTATGGGAGAATAGGTATGAACAAAGTGACTATACAGAAAGTGAGTTATTAGTTTTTATGCTGGGTTTGTGAAAAGATAAGGGGGATTTAGATTTAAAGGCCATAGAGTTGACAAAGATTATGTTGTGGAAATGGGATGGGGCAGAATTTGGAAAGACTTAGAGTGGGGAATGGAAAATAAAGTGGCTAACAGGTTTATCTGGGCATAGTTGCTGAGATATTCTTGATTTCGTTTAAGGAGAAGCCAAATACATCACATTATATCAGCATATTCTTGAGGTTACAGCCTTAGTAAATATTACTTACGAAATCAATGTGCATTTAAATAAATTTATAATTACAACTTTAAAATCTAATAATTTAAATTATCTCCTATTTTTACTTCTTTAACATTACATTTTAATTTACCAAATATCTCTGTAAAATTACTATAAAGAGTTTTGAAAATATAGAATTATCCTGTCATAAAATATTACCAATGTGAATCTCCTTACTACCACCAGATATTCTAACCACTGTTTCATTTTGATAAATATTTATAATTTGGTTCCAAAGTTTTTGTAATAAATATATTAAATTTTTACAAAATTTTCAAACTTCATATACTCAAACTATGATTAGAAATTACCATATCATTTCTAACCCAGATGTACATTTTAAACTTTCATTAAACATCAACAATTTGACACTAGTAAACACTGAGCAAGAATAATAAAGAAATATGAAAAGTTGTGATCTGGGACAACTGAAGAGTGCTGGTTCAGTATGAAATGTATCATAGAGTGGGAAGTCATCCGTTTCAGATGCCTTTAATCATGTGATTAAAACAATGTGAAAAAATGGAAAATATAATAATTGGAATGACAAACTTTCAAATATTGGTGGCTATAATAATGCAATATGCTTTAGTATCAAAGTAGCAGATATATCCACACAACCTTTTTTAAATCAGCATATAATTTAAATTCAATGCAGAGCTAATATCTACTTATTTTAATAAGCTTAAACAACCAAATATCAAAATAAGTAAAGATCAAATTGTGTTTTTCTAAATGGTTTATAATAATTTGAAGTTTACCATAAAACGGTAATAATAATGTCTAATCTAAAATCAATATAAGCTCGTGGATAAAAGTGGATCACTTGATATTAAAGGGTGTTGCATTAGTAGAATTAACATTTCAAGGATAGTGCTCCAATTATTATATATTATTAATATTGTATAATTTGATATATATGTATATGTGTGTGAGAGAGTATGTGAACACAGTGCTCAGATTCATTCAAGTGTGTGGTTGCTTGTTATTATTACATAACATTAATGTTTTGAATGCAATTCAACTGCCATTGCTTAGTAATTGAGGGGGGGGGGAGCTATTAAAGTCATCCTTACTACCCAACAAAAGTAGGTCAAATTCAGTTGAAACATTAATACTATAATGTAAATAACAACCAATTATCATCTTTCACACATGAAAATCTTTGTTTTAACATGCACATATACACACAATAATATATAATGATCATTTGTTATAAAACAAATATATAGAACAACTAATGTTAATGTTGCCAATAAAATAAATATTTTTTTAAAAGTCAATCCTACTGAAAATAACAGAAAGTCTTCATGTAGAATTTGAATTCCCATTTGAGCAACCATATCAACTATACATCACCTCCTGTTATTCTCAATCCAATAATTATGACCAAACCATATATAATTCTTACATTTGATGCATAGTATAAAAATAGCATAAAACCAGGTGCATTTAACATCGCTATTCTTCTTCAAATGTGTTTCACGGTTATATATTGCACACTGTTTAGTTAGACATTACAATTTATTACAATACTTGTTTAATTTTATAAATATAAGATATAAACATTAAAGTGCTCTATTTTCAATTAAATATGAATCTAAGTTTTGTCAGATGTTAAAAGATCATTATGATATATTAGTTATTTTGCATTAATTTCAATACATCTCTATTATATAATCTTTCAAAGTATCACCTCATTTATGCTATGTTTACAACAATTTACAGAGTAGCCAGAATTGTTCCATTTTCATCTGCTGTAAGTGCCCCAGATGCTGATGTAGTGTGAGACAGTTAATTTAATAAATGATGGTACTAAAAGATAACATTAACTCTTAAAAATTATTATATATGAAATAAATGCCATTTTTAATAGTCTATTACCATATTCACCCATATATACATTTTAATCTAGTAAATGCCTGATACAAAATGACTTTATGTTAAATCATAAAGGAGGCATTGCTAAACTTATTGAAAAACTGATCTACAAGCATTAGTTTTGTTTCTGTTATAATTGTGTGATAGTTTTGTAACGTGCATTTGGTTTTATAGAAATTTCAATAGATAAAAATAAAGTGATGTTATGTTTAGTGAGAGTGCAGAATATTCAACAAAGTTTCTTCATCTATTACATATGTTTGTAAAGATACATCAAGTTGATTCTTGGCTTCATCATGATATTGAGAGGTTTGTAGAATTTCTGTCACAAATGAATTCTAAAATACATTGCAGAATGCAAAAATCCATTGCCATTTTATTGAAAACGATGTAAACTTATACCACTCTTCATCAAGTCTCATTACGATACATCTCTTATATGCCTGTTCACATCAATATACAGCTTTTCTTTAGACCAATATGTGCAATTGTTTCACTGACTATAACAGCGGTTCCCAACTCTACGTCTTATAATATAACATTTCTACGTAACTGCTATATGTGCTTAAATATTTTGTAGATCTGATGAAGACTGCTGGGTAGTCGAAACTATAAGAAAAGAAATAAAATTGATTGTAGAAACAATATGTTCGCATTGAATAAAATGTGAATAAAAGGAATATTATTTATATTTATTAACCCTAGGTTTGTGGGCATTAAGGTGTCATTTGACACTTTTGCATATGTCTGCTATGACTTGGCACAACCAAAATGTTTTTAATGAAATAATTTGTTAAGAAGTTTTATTTTATCACATCTACAATATTATAAATAATTTTAATCTTATTTAAATAATTTTCTAAAATAAATCTTATAATACATATCAAATAATCACATTTTTCATAAATCCATTTATCTGCAAATTAAATGTAACTTCATTATTTTCGCCCACTGCAGGACTTATTCATACCATGATAGAAAAAAAAAAAAAACAGCTTTTGGATTTATAAAACAACATATTGTTAAAATTTCATGTAAATGATGAAAACTTTCGGAATTTGACCGACAGAAATTTCCTTGCTTTAAAAATGATGTATATCAAGCTAAAGATCATTTTTTGTTTCGAGTTATTTATGAATTACTGTTTTCATCTAGGAATATTATAAAAACAAATTATAGATCCAGTTGATCAATGAACATCTTGATAATTGTTTATAAACACAAACATCATTCTACACTTTAATTATGGTACAATGGCTAATGATATGATATTAAAAATCACACTGACTATTAATATAAGAACAATATTTTGCATGTGTAAACATGATTACTGTTATTGATATTAATTTTTAATATTGATCAAATATTTTTGAATAAAAAATTCAAATTATTTATAAATAATATATTTGTTATTTCTTGAAAAGCTGAATAGTTGTCATATATTTATACTAGTGAATGTACTCCTTAGCAAAAAAAATGAAGATCACTGTAATAAATACAAATTCACTTTTCAAATCAAACTGGATCTCTACTTTTTCTTCTAATTCACAAAGGTCTTATTTAATATTAGATAGTTCCTGTTTCAATTCATGCAATCTTCTTCCATTTAAAAGTGACCAGCAGCTGTAGATAAATAATAAAAGATCATTATCAAATGATAGTCTGATTTTACCATGAAGGTATTTACAGCACCCTCAACCTCCCATTACTTTGATCGATGACAATACAACCTCTAAATATAACAGCCATAATTTATCTTTGTCTGTCATACTGTAAATATAAAAGAGAATGAACTATTCATACATTCATTTCATCTTCAACAAAACTCAATTTTGTGTTACCATTAAGAAATATCAGACATATAGGAAGGAAGACAAGATAGAAGTCAGCAAACTCAATTCATTGACCGATTCACATTGGTATGAAGTTTACCCACGTTCATTTACCATATTAATAATCACATGGTAATAATATCTGCAATGATAACATGTGGGATGGACCTTAGATATTTGTTCTAAATGATTCTTATAATACCTTAAAGCGGAATCAGATGTCTACTTTCAGTTAATAGCATATTCCTTTTTGCAGACAATAGCTGATTACCAAATATTTTATTAAAGATATTTGGTGCTATATATTGATATCTTAAGATAAATCATTAAACCAAGTCTGATCTTTAAAAATGTGAAAATGAGATAAATGATATTCTGGGATGATTCAGATTTTCACTAACCTTACCATAATATATATAAAAATCAGTTAATATTGGCAATCTTTTTTATACTGCTTTTGATATAGACTCCAACCTAAAGTGATTGCATTAGTAGCAACAATTTTTGATTTGCTTAGGATAAAATCAATTCATGCAGAATTTTGCACAGATTAAAGAAAGAGCAACTACTAGTGCGGACGGAACACTTTAATTCAAACTTACTTTACTTTTTATAAAAATTTTACCATGCAGACTGGTCAAGATTTATAGAAGATCCACTCATTAACAATTGAAGTCAAACAGGAATGCAATATCTTCAAAATTAATTAGACTAACCCTATGTAAGTAACTTAAAGTTTTGTGACTTTTCGATACCAGGCTGGATAAAGTCTTGTGGCGAGAAAAAGTCATATACATAAAATGGATGTATTTGTATAAATTTAAAGATATAGAGTTCGTTTTTGAGTCCACACACAAAAATCATAAATATAATATTAATAATGGTAAATTTTTTTATGTGTAATGTTAAATATTAATTAAAAACATACAGTTTAGAAGCATACTTTCTACTAAATAAGTTTATATTGATCTTAACAATCATTTTAAATTAAAAAATGTAACATTCTGCTTATACAGATTCAAACCCAGAACTATAATCATCTCAGGCAAATGTATTAGCCACTACATTAAGTTATAATGCTCTTATACATATATTCTGAGCAATGTTCAATATCATTACTGAAATAATTAACATTTGATGAGTAATATAACGAGTATGCTAATAGCTGTAAACAAGCTTTTTTGATAAATGCCACGAGAAAGAATTTAAAAATTTCTATTTAGAATTATCCCTATCCCCAAACCAGTTTCAAATTGATAGCTCTCATCAGTAAGGTGCTAGGACCTTCAGATACTAGATCTAAAGTACAAACTCAAGCCCAGTATCAGCTCGAAAACGGTTTGGGGATAGGGACAATTCTAGATAGAGATTTTAAATGCTTTCTCTTGCAATATTTATCAAAAAACCTTGTTTAGAGCTATTAGTGCACTCATTATATTACATATGTAAATACAAGCTTTTTAAATTAAGTCATGTGATGCATGACCTGATTTCCTTACTATTAAATTAGACGAATTTATATTTTCTATATTTGATTTTCAGTATAGTTTTAGAGCTGATTTTATTTCTATTATATTGAGATAGTATTTTCTGTCATCTCATTAGTAAATATATATTTAATTTTGGGTTATGTTTAAACTAGTTTTATTAAAAATATATAACATTATTTTAATCTTTTAAATCTCTCTTAAAAGTTTTTTTTTTCTTATCGTGAAGAAATCAGAATTTCTTCATTAATTAATTCTTTACCTGAAAAATCAAGATAAAAATAGATTTTGAGTTTTTGCTAAAGTTTCTCTTTTGTCAATAAACATCACATTATCACCATTTCTTATGTTGCTTATAACTGTTATTAAAAGAGGCAAAACTCACTATATGTATTGCCACACATAGCAAGCTAGAGTAATCAATGGATGCCAGAAGGCTTGTAAGGGTGCTGAACTGAGTTCAGACCTATATGACCTGATGAGTTTGAATTGAAAATGTTAAGGTGTTTTCAATTTAAGACTCATAGTTTTATAGTTAAGTGGAGATAAAAGGTGGCTGCTGGAGGGTTGCATTAGATCCTAAGATCTAGGTGCAGTGCTCTCAGATCCAAGTCTCCTCACTGACGAAGGCCACAAGCCAGAAACTAGTCTGGGGATATTGGATGAGTAGGCACTAGATGGGGATTTTATGCACAAGCCTTCTGGCATCCATTGATTCCTCTAGCTTGCTGAGTGTGGCAATACGTATAGTGAGTTTTGCCTGTTTCTCTTTTGTATTTTAAATTGTAATTCTTGGGGAAACATGGGTTGAGGAGGAGCTAAAAATTAGTTTGAGCAATTAACTCTATTATCGAAACTCCAGATACTAAAAATATTTGTAATTAGATTTATCATTTGATCTATTATGCTACTTAAACAAGAATGTTTCCCCTGATTTAAAAAAAAAAAAAGTAAATGACCAAAAAAGGACAAAATTTGGAAGTGCAGGGATGCGCCTGGAAATAAACCAATAAGTGTGAATCCAATTATCAACCAAACATATAAATTGCGAAGTTTTTCTTTGTTAAGGCAATTGGGACCATTTTTCTAAGAAAATGTTTGAAATCCAGAACTGTTGCTAGAAAACATTATTAACCAGCACCAAAAAAATGTTCTCTGGCTAGAGAACATCTAAGAAACTTTCCCCTTAGGAAATATGTCTCCCTGCCACACCTGGAGCCATCCGAGTGATTGTCAACCATGGACAGGAGGGAGTTTAACCAGCTAGCTAAAGATGTCAAGAAAAGTCAGTGGACAACACACAGGATTCACACCAGCTTATAAGAAGTTGATCACTGGAGAAAGTTGAATCACTGATCAATCAGGGTAACTATGAACTGTTACTAAGTGAACTTTTATTCTAACTTGCATAATAGAAATATAAACTCCATTAATTGTGTTAAAAATAGAGTGCAGGATTATAAATGGGGATTTTATTATGCTATTTAAACTTAATTAAAATGGGGGGTGGGGGTGGTGCTGATAGATTATTTAAATGTTTTTTTGCGCTCAGCTTTCATAATTGTATAATATTATTTATTTTATTTACTGTTATCAGCTTCATTATTTGTGCGCAAAGCACACACATATATATATTATAATTCAATGTATGAATTAGATTAGATTTCTCCAAAAAATGTTAACCGCTCGATCTTTAAAGGCAAATGGAGGGGTTAGGGGGGTTTAATTCAGTTAAATGTTCAGACGATAAGCTAAAACAGGAACATTATGTCAGAACCTGGTGTATGTAAACAGGATGCCTAGACAGCTGTAAGCAAATAACGGACACATACACCATTGCTTAAGCTTAGAAATTAATTATTTAATGTAGAGAGTCGAGGGTTTAAAATGGCGCTTAATAAAAGCCCATTATTAACTGTAAGTTGACTAAGGCTCACTTATTTGGACAGGTCCCCTGGGTTCTGTAGTTCATAGGAGTTGTGCATTGCGTGTTACCTCAGTAAAACTATAAAACCTTAATAATAGATAATATTAAATTGAAAATGAATGGAATTAAAATTAAGTTGTATTTTGTCTTAAAACTGAGATCAAGTCAGTCTTGGATGCTCTCAAAAAGCGATTCGATAAGAATTTTAAATGAAAGTGAATATAATAGAGGTTATAAAGCCATATTTGAGGATCTTTGTTTTAATTTATATTATTAGTTTACTAATTTAGTATCCATTTGGTACAAAGAAAGTCTGAGAAAGATTACACCATAAAATCTATTTGGTGATTGCCGTACGTAAATAAAGAATCTATGATTGCCGAACCTTCTTCGCAATCTGGTGCTAGGCTATATGCCTAGTGGCACCCTTGTATGGCACCATATTTTTTGTAATCTTTGGAAAAGTGCGGACAGTGCCAAAATATAGTGGCATAATATTGTTAATTTTGAAGAGTTCAAAATGTAAAAAGAATTATTAATTAAAGTAGGGTGAAAATTCACTACAAAAAATGAAATAAAATTAAATAATTAATTTTACAAAACTTTTATTTTGTGAACTACTATTGCAATACATTTTTAAATAGTTCAAATATATATATCTCAAATGAATTAATAGTATATTACCAAATTTTCTCTACCACGTAAGCATGCTCCCATTAGCTGTCCAATCCATTCATATTTTGCAAATTCCAGACAAGAAGGATTTGGTATATACATATCTCGATGAATATTTGAATCATCTTGGTACTAGATTATAAAAGGTATAAAAAATAACAAATTTACAAAATGCACAAACAAGTGATCAGATATTTATATAAATAATAATAAAAACTATAATTTTTTTTTTAAAGAATTGCTTTTATTTATATAATGCATTAAAAAGTAAAAAATTATTTTTCGTCAATTTTTACAAATAAAAGCTTGTAACGTTATTGTTTAAAAATATTTTTAGTTTATACTTTACATAAATAAAAAATAGACTCTAATGAATTTAACAAGCACATAAAATAAATTAACAATAATTCACAAGTCGGATTCCTAAAGAATCATTTTAAAAAGCATGGGCAATCATATCTAGAAATAGTCTTAAAATCATTTAAATAAACTTGCAATGATTGTTCAATTTCTTGTATCACTGCTGATGTTTTTTTTAATCTGATTAATAGATTGGCAGTGATATAAGAAACTGAGCGCTAGTTGAAAGTTTGTTTAACGGTTCTAAGACTATTTCTAAACATAATTGCCTATGTTTTTATTTGTAAAAACCAAAGAAAATTTATTTTTTATTTTTATGTAAATTATGTATGAATAAAAACATTTTTTTTAAAATTGTTTTTTTAATTTTTAATTTTCTACTTTTTAGTTTTATATAGTTTCAGAAATTAAGAATGAAGAAAAGTTTAGATACAATTTAACACTGTTAGATGGCAGTACTGTAAATAAAGAATACTGAATCCCATATAAAATTAAAATTTTTCACTAATTTTTTTACTAAAAACTATCTTCAAGCTCTGAAAAAATGTATTATCATTGAGAATATGCATACAAAATTTGAATTATTGGAAAATAGATAAAAATTGAGTAATAAGACTTTATCTAGACAGACAAAAAAAACAAAAACAAAATAAGTTAAATAAAAGCATATACAGTTCATAGAAACTAAATTATATAATGTATCTTAAAAACAATTTAAAAATGTTTATAATATTGTAAAATTAAAATACTCAGTTTGACAGCTGATTTAACATATTGAAACAAACCTGATTTGGTGTTCTTATGAAGAATGGTAAGGGAACAGGTGACTCACTTGAACTGGGACACAATTCTTCAGCTATATCACAAAGGCTATCTCGAAAACCACCTCCTTGATCTATAATTCCCTCAGAAATGAACTTGCATTTCCACCATTGATCATGTCTGCAAGGCCATCTAGTATAAAAAATTATAAATATATTTAATTCATACATTAAAAAAAAACATACTATATATATATATCTTAATGTCTATAAAATTTGAATAGAAGAAACATCACCAGAATCTATGTATAATTAACACTTATACATTAATAAATGATAAATTTTAGAATGATTTATGTGGTATTTAAATCAGGTTAATATATAATTTCCATCCTGTATTTCCAATAACATCAATAAGCAAACGCTTACAAACTGCTGAACTTAAAACTAGGTGGTTCAAAATATTCTTTATCGTTTATTGATGTATAAGTCTTATTTATACATAACTTTGGGGATTTTGTTATTTCTATTTAAATCTTATTTATATAATGTATTTAAAAAGTTAATTAAAATTGTAAGACAAAAAAAAAAAGTATTAATGTAGAGCGAAAGTGTCTTGCAAGATAATGTTTAGCTCATCCATGCTCATGATCTGGAGTTTGAATCTCAATAGAAAATGAAAAATTTTCTAGATAGCTGACAATCTCTAAGCAAGCTTAAGATTTTTTTTAAAAAAATAGCCATCCTGTAATCAACCCAGCTTAATAATACAACAGCCAATAAGTGACTAATCCTTAAGATACTGCTTCCTTAAATCATCACATGGCCACCATTTCCTATGCTTAAACAAGCTGTTAAAACAGTATTAAACTCTCCACACAGTACAATGGATACGAGAAAGTTTGTGCATAAAATAGCAATCTAATATCTGCTCATCTAATATCCCCAGACTAATTTTTAGCTTGAGGCTTTCATCAATGAGGAGCCTTGGATCTGAGAACACTGCACCTAGATCTTAGGATCTAAGGCAACCCTCCAGAAGTCAAAAATGAAAATACAATAATGTTTTCAATCCAAGCTCATTTGCTTGTATATTCATATAGATCTGAACCTAGTTCAGTAGCTATACAATTCAGTGGTTTGCATTACATCCTGAAATCTAGACGCAGTGCTCTCAAATCCAAAACTCCTCACTGATGAAAGCCACAAGTTAGAAACTAGTCTGGGGATATTGAATGAGTAGGCACTAGACAGAAATTTTATGCACAAGAAATTCTCACATCCATTGACTTTAGGCATATTTTGAGGGGAAAACAAAGTGTTCCATATGCCGGAAAATACAGTATATATTGATATAAATTTTAAATAAGCATAACTTAAAAAATCTAAATGGAAATAATTAATTCTCCTATGAGTTATAAATAAATAACTTTCTATATTAGCAAACAGTTAAGAATACAATAGGCCACTTATTATTAATTATTTATTAACTAGAGGTTGTTTATTCAAAGCTCATGGGGGAGTAGTTTGCTTATGTTTTTATAAATATAGATATAGAAATTAGATTTGAACTACTTAGCATAATGAAAAAAAATGGTTAGATCACGGTTTGAGATTCATCCTGGGTAGCATGAAATACTGTTTCTGCCTTTTATTACAGATTATGTTCAGTTTGCAAGATACTTCCAAGAAATATAAATGAATTTTTCTCAGCAATAACTCAGCTGTAAGATTTTCAAAATTCAGACAACCATTTAGCAGACATTTTGTTATTTAATAATGTCCATAAAAATTTTCTATATTACATTAAAAAAGAGTAACAGTACAGAGCTGCAATGTAAGTATATTTACATTCTATTAATCAATTATTTATTATTTTCAGCATTAACTTTCAATGACATAATAAATGGTAAAATAGTAATTTTTTTTAAAAAAAATGCATTTAATTTAATTTTCTTGGCAGACTGTAAATCCATCTTCACTTTTACCTGTAGATTCTGTATACCAACCATACACATTTTTACTGATTTTTAAAAACTTCAGCAGAAGAAGTCCACAGTTTTCTCCGTCTTTTTGTCAAAATCTATATGAATTCAAGCAGTAGTTGCAACAATGTCAATCAGATGTTGTCACTGCATGTGCACAGAAAGAAGGGAAGAAATGGAAGTTATGCTGGAGTTCATATGCAAGGGTGGGTAAAGAGATGGGGGGTTAAATTTAGTGAAGAAAAATCAAAAGTAATGATGATTAATACTGGGGAAAGAGAAGACAAAGAATTTTTACTGGGGGATATAAAGTGTGGGAAATAGGTATAACTATTTGGGAATTATCTTAAGTAATCAGAGAAATTGCTTGGATGAATGGGAGAAAAAATTGATAAATGAAGCAAAGAAAAGAAAGGGACTGATAAAGAAATTAACAGTGTCTTCATATAATAAATATGATATAACTAAAATTTAGGGGAGTGGCTGTAGGAGAGTTAACATATGGTAATGATGTGTTAGTAAAGAGGTGCTAAATTACTTAGAAAAATGCATTGGATGCAGATGTGTGGATGACAAAGGAGGCAATTCAAGGAGAAATAGGATGGTCAAGTTTTTATATGAGAGATGCAAAAAGAAAATGTTTGGTAGAATGCAGTTTATGGATAATAAGAGAGTAGCCAAAATAGTATTTAATTGGGTTATCAGTAAAGGGCAGACTACAAGATGAGTGAGAAAAATAGTATGGTATGCAGAAGAATTGGATAAAGAATTTATGTCAGTATACTTATACAAAAGATGAAATGATTGTGTTAGGAGAATTGTTGAGTGTTATAGTGGCAAAAAATGGGATAGAAGAATAGATGAATTAATAAAGAATAGGGAGTTGGAGAACTAGTGTAAAGAGTAAAAAAAGTTTAAATGTATATAGAAAAAAACAGAATATTGTGTACGAGTTAACTTATAATAAAAGCAAAGAAAGTAGTTTATTGATTAAGGCCCGAACAGGATCTTTAGTAATAAGGGAATACACCAATAAATGGAAAAATGTGGGTGATTTAGTCTGCAAGTTGTGTAAGGAAGGCATAGAAAATATTAGGCATCTGTTAATTGAATGTAAATGCCTGCAAGCAGAAAGAGTACAAATAATAAAGTTTGGATGAATAAATATAAAGTGATTATATAGAAAGTGGATTCTTGGTTTTTATGCTGGGTTTGGAAAAAGGGGATTTAGTATAAAAGCCATGGAGTATGTTCTGGAAATGGGATGAAGCAGGATAGAGAAGAATATGGGAAAAACTTAGGGCAAGGAATGCAAAAGGAAGGTAAAGTAGCTAACAGGTTTCTCTGGTCATAGTGGCTGAGAGATTCCTGACTCCAAAAAAGGAGAAGTCACAGTGCATCACATCATATCTATATCTGCTAATTGATTGCAAATGCTTACAAGCATAAAGAGTACAAATAATGAAGTTGTGGGGAATAAATATAAAGAAAGTGATTATACAGAAAGTAGGTTCTTGGTTTTTAGGCTGGGTTTGGAAAAAGATAAGGGGAATGTAAATATAAAGGCCATAGAGTGGACAAAGATGAGGTTGTGGAAATGAGATGGAACTGGATAAAGAAGAATATGGAAAAAACTTAGGGTGGGGAATGGAAAGTGAAGGTAAGGTGGCTAACAGGTTTCTCACATATAGTGGCTGAGAGGTTCTTGACTTCGATAAAAGAGAAGCCATAGCACATCACATTGCAACTCTAGAAGAAGATTGACAGTGAGAACATTTATAAAATAATATGAAAAAAATTCAATGGTGACATAAAAAAGTACAACTGTAAAATACAAAGAAAAGCTACAAAAGAGATTAAAATGGTACTGCTACAGCAAAACATTCGCCAGAACCCATACTTTTGCAACACAATGGGCGTGGTATTTCGTTATGTAATTGTAGAATAGATTACCATCAAGTGGCCTATTACGGCTACAATAACACTTGTAGTATTAGCCATAAGTTAGGCTGCTAAAATGGCAATTGATGTGCGTTTGTCAAAAACCAGAGCCACCAAGCGGTGGAGTGTATTTAATGGTGTAATACCAATCCTAGCCAAAGGATGTTGGTGATTAGGATTATTAAAAAGCCAAAAAAAATACTAAAAATATATAGATTCTGAATTGGATTCAGATCTATATGACTATACAAGAAAATTAGCTTGCACTTTCAAATTTGGGCTCATAGCTTTATAGTTAACTAAAAAGATAAAAGATTAGTGCTGGAAAGTTGCATTATATCCAAAGATCTAAATGCATTGCCCTCAGATCCAAGGATCCTCACTGATGAAAACCATAAGCTACAAACTAGTGTAAAGATATTGGATGAATAAGCACTGGATAGAAATTAAAATACACAAATTTCTAGCATCTATCGACTACAATAGTTTGCACTAGGTGGTATTATTGTATGAAAAAAATTGCTACTGTTGAAAAAGAATGATAAAAGTAGATAATATAGTTTTATAACACTTTGGAATTTTGTTCCTGTTATTTGTGAATTCACCTAAACTGCTTAATTGTACTTTTTTTATCTGCATACATTAACTGTAAACAAAGCAAAACTCCCCATACAGTATAAACAATTATGTGCTAGTATAAGATAGTCATCATGTTATACATTAACTCATTGATAATTTGTATTATAATATCTTTACTATTGTAAAAAATTTCCTTTAAGTAATTTATTGTGCCTACCTGTAGTCTAAAGGTTTTTCATAATAGTCCCTGGGTTTTAATCCTTCAAATATTTGTGTAAATACGGTATATGAGCATTCGGGATCTAATGATGGGTCAGCTCTGTGGTCCGCAGCTGCTCTTCGATTAATATATAAATCAGGGATTATAGGTTGGCTAAATAAAAAAATAACACCAAGATTAGTGAAATGACTAAATATACAATGCAAAAAAATAGAAATAAAATAAAAATATACCTTGATTCTGATTCTTTCAAAAATGTCTCTATGAGAGACAATCGTTTTTTAGAAAGGGGCAGTAATTGTTTAATGACCTATATATATATAACATAAATGTGTATGTATTAAAAATATATACTAAAAAGGACAATTTATTCATCAAAAATTAAAAAATATTAGAATATTCAAATATTAAATATTTCCTCTTGAAATTTCTAGATGTATAAATGAACGATGATTAAAAATTGTTTTGGCAACAATGTCTATTTTGTCAATGCTTGTAGATCAATATTCGATTCATTAGGTTCAGAAAAAGAAAATGTGTATTCTTTGTTAATGTTTTTGCACAAATATCAATAAAAGCCCAAATTTTCATTTTTAGATAATTTTAATGCATGCATTGACAAGGAAACTACAACCTGAAGTTTATATGAAATGGTAATGGCTATGTGACCTCTGATAACCTGTTGTCGAACTTTTACCCAACATATGAACTGATTGTCATACACACTTTGTCTAGACCGAAAAGCTGTTACAAAGAATGTTAGAGATGTATTAATAGATTTATATTATAGTTACAAATTAGAATATATGTAAGTGCTTCAAATGCAAGTTTTTTGGATTAATCACATATCGGCACATTCCAATGATAGGTTCGTTAAAAAAAGGTCTATCCCAAATATACTGCTGAAAAATTTAATGCTTGTTTTTTAGAAGCAATTATTACTCATGCTAAATTTCAACAGGTGTTAAGACACTACAATTGTCAATATGAATTTTCAGAATAATCAAGTTATTGAATGTGAAATTTGAGAAAGGAGGATATTGTAAATATAAAGTTGTCCTTGTCTTCACTAAACAAAACAAAAAAATTACGATTGATTCTTAGAATGATTATATTATTTAGAAAATTGGTTTAAAAAAAGGACATGACAGTCTCTGTGTGCCAAAGTAATAAAATAAATGTAGAGCTTCATAAGCAATAAAGAAATTAAAAGGCAGAAGTTCAACAACTTACAAAAAGAGTTTAAACCACCAAACATCACGTGATCACCATTTCTTAAGCTTGCTCATAACTGTTATTAAAACAGGCAAAACTCTCCATACTCATCTATTGGATGAGTAGGCACTAGATAGGGATTTTATGCACAAGCCTTCTGGCATCCATTGATTATTCTGGCTTGCACTGAGTGGCACTACTGTATGGAGAGTTTTGCCTGTTTTAAAAAGAGTTTAGAATGATTGGTTGATAATAACCGCAAAGGAGATGTAGTTATGGTAATTGTGTTTAGTCAATTTGTTTTGAAGCAATGAAAGAAATATATGGATCTAAAAATCCATATCATTAATCTATTAAATCAGTAAACATTTCTCTTTTATATGCATATAAAAATAATTTAAAACCATTTCTTTAAATACTCAATTCAATGCAATACACTATTTTTATTTAATTTTTCAAACTAGATGACAGTTTCGATTGTACAACAATCTTACTCAGAGTTTTTTCCTTCTACTGACAAACATTTAAAAACTGTTAAAAGAATGAAAAACACAGTGAAAAGAAATATTTTGATCATTTTTTAAATACTAATACAAGAATTCAGATGAATGTATTTAATGGTATATCAATCATTTTGATTCATTTAGATGCTGATAGTCTTTTGTAATCACAAATCAGAAAAGCTATGGGAATCTTGAAAGAATCCCTGAAAAGTTTTAAAATGGATAGTGGTGAAAGATTAGCTTCAAAATTACAGAAATTTTTTTAAAAACTGTAATGGTAATAATTATGAAATAACATTGTCATCCGTTATAGCAAATGCATTTCAAAAAGATTTTATTCAATACATTAATTGTAGTCACAAATGAATAGTTATTAGAGATTCAATATGGTTTATAGAAAATTAAAAAGCATTGTAGGAAAAGGCAAACAAGTGTCATAAGCAAAAGTACAATGATCTGATCAAGGAACTTCAGTTAGTTGACCAAAAAGATGTGAAACAATATTTTGAAAATAGGTGGAGTCTATAAAAATTTATTCATATTATAGAGCTGAGGTGTTTGAAATAAAAACTGGTGCTAAACAGAAAATGTGCATTAGCTTCAAATAGTTTTTCATTGTTGTGATAGTGGTCTTTGGAACATTAAACAGACAACGAAATGCAATAAAGGTTTTTTTATTATTTATTTTTAACTAATTAAATGCAAAAACAAAAAAGGGCCACATGGATAGGTTACCTAAAAAAATCTTAAAGCTTACTTGAAAATTCTTAGTTATCTAAAAGTATCACCTGGATTCAAACTCCAGGTTATGAGTTCAGCAGTTGATGTGATAATCTTTATATCCAAGGCATTTTTGCTTTGTTTACAGAGTCAATAGCTGAAGGGAGCTTGAAAGTCTATGTTCAAATCTCTATAATTGTATATAAAACATGCATAATATTTTGGAATATATATAGACAAACCTGGATAGATGTCAATAGCAATTATAGTTTATGGAGCATTTCATTACTTGGTTGCAAAAGATTGTGAAATTGATACATCACACAGTATATATATATTTTTTGAAATCCTTCTCTCATTAGATGCCTGGAGTAATATCATACATCTACATAAATATAACAACCATATGTCTATATTAATAATGCCAAATTGACTGATCTGAGGTTAAATAATGAATACTCAGCCTGCCAATCAATCTATTCCAATATGACTAAAAGCTAATCAAGGCAAACAAATTTTTATCAAGTTAAACTTGTTTCGGATCAGTGTTTAGCTGTAATGGAATAGATGGATTTATAGAAAGACAGCAGTGTACTGAATATCCATGCTTTAAAATCAAGTCAGTCAACTTACCATTCATAATGTAAGATGAATGGTTGCTATATTTATGTGGGTGGTTAGGTCACTCCAGCAGATGATGAGAGAGAATTTAGAAAGACAGCAGTGTACTGAATATCCATGCTTTAAAATCAAGTCAGTCAACTTACCATTCATAATGTAAGATGAATGGTTGCTATATTTATGTGGGTGGTTAGGTCACTCCAGCAGATGATGAGAGAGAATTTCCAAAATGTATATATACTGTAGAGTGATTTGTCAATTTTATCATGTATTATGGTGTCTGAGTAATTAATATTCCATGCCCTGTGATTGCAGCTGGCAATTCTCCAGTTTTGTTTACATATATGTATTAATTACATATTTCAAAGTAAGGTTTTAGGTTTAATTGATAAAAAATTAGTTTTTGATTCTGCCTTGGTTAGTGTTTAGCTTTACTGGAATAGGCTGATTTCAAAAAACACATAGTGCTCAATATTCAAGCTTTAATATGAAAGTCAGTTAATTTATCATTATCAATGTAAGAATTTTAGTAGTTATATTTATGTGAACAGTAAGCATTGCACCAAGTAACGGGAGGAGTGTTCCTGAAATCTATGCATACAGCAGTGTTTCATAACATATAGTAACCAAGTAATCAATGTTTTATGCATTGAGATAGGAACAGGCATTTCTCTAAATTTGTTTAGATATAGACACATATATACAGAAGAATATGTATGAAAGTCAGCCGGACTAACACTGCAATACTAAGGTTAATAAAAATAGTCAAGATGCAATACCCGTTAACAGGTTTTTTTTTACAACAATTTGTTACTGCTTCAAGTTTAATAAACACTTCTGCACATATGTGATATAGGAATTAAAAAATGATTTTATCACTGTAGAAGATATCGATAAACCACATTAAATACATTTTTAGATTATATTGGTAATCTTAGTAATCGCAGACATTTACTATTACAAAAACCATCAACAAATATATATAAACTGCTTCAGAATGCATGTTAATTTTAACTTCATTTTTTCTTAAAATGTTGTAGCGGAGAGGAGCGGGGAGAGACGACATTAAATTGTACCCCCCCCTCCCCAAATGCACACTTTTCATTTTGTTTGAAAATAAATTTTACTTTCATTTTATATCTATCCTCTGAGATTACAGAAATGATAGAGCAGTAAATTAATAAGCTAAAGCTTCCAGATTTAAACTCAATCTGCCACTTCTTGCGGCTCAAAGTCACATAATCTCGTGAGGAGCTAATTATTCCATTATTATATGAATGATAATTTTTTTTTGTTATATTTAAAAACTTTATTAATAGTAAAAGCACAGAAGACAAACTATTATAATTATTAAAATGTTTGATTGAATACAAGTATAATTTATATACTTGGAGTTTTAGATATAATTATACAAGGGAATTTAAACACACTTCCTTCAGCTATCCGCTCTATCTCACATTACAATATATATGACTAAACACATCAAAAAAATATATGATCCCCAATAGACATATTCTGTGCTGAATCACCACTCATCAGTGAGTTCAGATCACACATATATAATCAGTACTCAGTTTATATTTAAGATAGCAAATCTTCAAACTTTAATGGACAGGCTTCAATCTACTCCACTCTCCAACTCTTCAGTCACCCATACCATTGAACATCTATGATGGAACTCCCAAATCCCTCTTAATTTGGGTGTTCCATGACCAGATTTTCAATGGTATGGATGACTGAAAAGTTGGAATAGATTGAAGCCTGTCCATTAAAGTTTGAAGATTTGCTATCTTAATATAAACTGAGTACTGATTATATATATGTGTAGGAGATGATGATCTGGACTAACTGCTGGTGATAGTTCAGCATAAAATACATATATTGGAGATCATTTATCTTTTTCACATGTGCGCTCATATGTATCAGTAGTATGAGATAGAGTGGATAGCTGAAAGGAGCATCTGTGTTCAAATTCCCTGTATAATTATTAAAATAGTAGCTAATGCTAAGAAAATAAAATATTTACTCAATATCATAATTTGCCATTATGTGCAAACATATATTACTAATATCCATATTCTAGCACTTTCAAAGGATCATGATAGAATGAATATATATATTTCCCAAAAGTAAAAAATTATTTGACTTAATCGTAATATCCATATTATAAATCCTACATTAAAAAAAAAAATACTTATTTTAAAATAATCAAATCGTAAGCACAGATTTTAAACTTATTAAAGATCAAAAATATCTATAATTTTATATATATATGTACATACAATTTATTCTTCGTTGATTTCTTTTAAACTCAAGTGCATCATTTTATATTTGCAGACTTGACAATTAATGCTTTTCCAATTCAAATATATGATAGCAGACATTGGAAAATCTAATTATTTTACGGAGCATGTAAATAATTTTACATTTGGTCAAATATGTAATGCTAAGAATATCTAAATGTGTTACTAAGACAATTTATCTGCAAGATTACTATAGAATCATTTAAATAAAATTGTAAACAATACACTTTTTGTTATATCACTGCCAATCTAATTTTGTCAGATTGTTTGTTCTGCGAAGTAGGTTTACATTGGAAAAAAATATTCCAAAGACTCTTAATATGCATTTTAATTATGAGCATGATAAAAAAAAAAAGAATATTTTGTATATATATAAAGAATTACGGATGCATTTACTTTTATAATAAAAATAAAATCTATATCTAAAATTAAAAGTAATCTAATTTCTGACCGGATACAAATTAATGATTAGTAGTCATTTATGCATTTATTTAAGTGTAATTAATTGTAAAGTAAATATTTGCTTAAATCACTACTAAAAAGAGATTATAAAAAAATTTATAGATTTCAATTAGAAAATGGACTCACTAGTGGCTCTATCAAATCCTTAAATTCTGTCCCTGAATTATTAGATTTGATAGTCATTAATTATACTGTTCACGGTTTAATTTGATCACATTTAGGATAGATCAGTAGCTGCTAGATGCCAGTTCCAGATCCAACAGTAAAGCCAACTGGATTTAATTTTCCTAGGTGTTAATGGAGTTAAACCATCAAAACATCACATGATCACCATTCTTCATTCTTACACCAGCTGTTTAATTAAACAGAGGCAAAACTCTCCATACACCAACACCACTTAGTGCAAGCCAGAGTAATCAATAGATGCAGGAAGGTTTGTGCTTAAAATCCCAGATTTTAAGCACAAACCTTCCTGCATCCATTGATTACTCTGGCTTGCACTGAGAGGTGCTACTCTATGGAGAGTTTTGCCTCTCTTAATGCAGTTTTATCTACAGATTGACAACAAACTATGATTTTTGTGTTCATTTGCTTCATATATACAACTCTTATAGATATGAGTGATAAATTTTAAGTAAATACATAATAACAGCATAAAACCTTTAAAAGGTTATGTTTAACTTGGTTTAATTAAAGAGACATATTTGGATTAAATTGCATGTTAGAAATGTTCATTTATTTTTTTTTTCAACATAAAGCAATCATGTTTGGAATTAATTGTAATGTTTTGAAATACCATAAATGGCTCAAAGAGCAAAGTCTGCAAAAACTTACAAATGAAGGATGCAATAAAATTTCCAATACTATTACAGACAAACATTCTTCATCAGGTAATCAAATGAACATCCTTAATCGAGCAAACTTGGTGATATTCCAGTCAGATAGTTCAACAACACTTCTGATCAGGTAAAAATTATAATCTGACAAATTCAAACAACTCAAAGCTGCAACTTCTTCAAGTAAGCAAACATAGTGACATCTTCAATTAAAAGATGCTGTGATGTCTTCGAATATGTAAAACCATGATACTTAAATTTAGGAAAACATGTATCTACTTCATTTGGACAAACAAGTTGACCTGAAATACTTCAAGCCTAATTATCATCACAATGACATATATAATTGGAGAATTAAACTAGAGCAATTTCAACTATGTAACTAATTAAAAACTCTTAATTTCCTTAAGTCCAAGGAATATTGAATGATGTAAATCTAAATTATTTTTAAAAAAAAGGCTAAATGGAACCCTAAAATAAAGAAACTGCTGACTAATAAAATCATTAACTTAATGCAAATTTATGAAAGATTTAGCAATGAAGAAGATATTATATTTTATCAATAAAATTGGAATGGTCTTTTATTATGTTAAAAAAATAAGAGTTTAAATATATCAAAACTTCATGAAATGTGCTACAATTTAAATAAATGGTCGATCATATTTTTATTTTCTTTTACTTAGCATTGTAATTTCTTAATTATTTTTCTGAAAAACAAAATGATCATTAAAATATACCTCAATAGATTTAAATGTTCCTATGGAGAACTCCCAGGCAGGAACAATATGATGTAGAACTGAGTCAAGAAGATTGGTAAATCTATAATAAAAAATAAATAATATTTGAGTAACCCATTACATACAAGTATGATAAGTTAATAAATGCATAATAAATCTTAAATGCTATTAACAATAAGTAGCCATTTTACATCTCAAGTATCATTAAAGGCCACATTTCTAATAATATGTAATTTATAATAAATTACAAAGACATCTGCATATAATTTGAAACAATAAATTTATTAGTTGTTACATATACAATATTATGTTGTTAATTCACAAAGATTTTAAGAATGAGCAGAAATTTATTCTACATTATGAAGTTTAATATTCAGCTGCATTGAATCAAGCTGTGTTTGCATCTAGGCTTGACTTGAAGATCATTCTGAATTACATCAGTTATTAGAATTGTCATACCTATAAGTTCCAAGAAAAGATATGTGAAATAATTATTTTATATTTGTTTAGCAAGTTCACAAAGTGTCACATTGATATTAACAGCTTTGGAAAGTTTATCACCTTCTATGCTTTATATATATTATGTAAGATGAAACAAATGCCATTTGCAATATACCACTCAGAACTTTGAAATTAATTTTATCCAATAAACAGTAGCCAACTCTCCATATAGTAGTATTACTAGTACAAGTCTTAACAATCAATGAATGCAAGAAAGTTTATACATAAAATCCCTATCTAGTTCTACTCATCAAATATTCCCAGACTAGTTTCTTGCTACTGTTCGCAGAGGGTTATTAACAACTTGTGTAAGCATAGTAATTGGTAATCATGTAAATTTATCCAATAAATTAAATAATTAGCCAATAAATCAATGGCATTTACTTACAAATGGTACTCTACATTATATTACACAATGATATTAATAAAATAAAAACTAAATAATATATTTCTATCATAAATCTATCTATTAATATCTGTAAAGTGTGATTTTATATCATTAAAATACTAGGTATTCTTATTTATTAGGTCTACCCTTACTTTAGAATAAGTTCAGAAAGTCTGGAGAGTAACCAGTAGACATTTCTTGGCAGTAAGTACTGCTTTATGTTATATTCCACCCAAACTAAAGATTTTTTTCTCTTTTCTTGATAATTTTAATATTCACATAAATGTTCTGGACATTCACACAGAAAAGGTAGTCTATATAATTTAAACTTAGCTTTTAGAAATGCTTAGCATGCTTTCGATATTTAACATATAATCATAGCAATCTCACTTCTTAAGTGTTCTGAGAGCTTTTATGTACACTTGATAATTATTTTAATATTTAAAAACATTTAAATTTATTTATTTATTGAATAATCAAAAATATTTAAACCCCTTCAAAGATCCCAGTTCATCAAGTAGAGGATGCTTGAATCTTTTCTGTTCATTGAGTACGAGTCTTTTGCCTATTGCCCAAGTCTCTTTAATCCTTCATTTTCTGTCTTCCCTCTTAATGCATACAATTCCAGCTCCAAACACATCAAATTTAATGATCAGAATTTAGTTTGTGGTCCATAAATATTGAGAAATATTCACTACTCTTATGTGCTCTATTTTATATGTATTTATGCTGGGCTAATCTCGTTAAAAGATTAGCCCTCGATTCCCTATAATATGCAAACTGACACATAGCTTGATAGCATTGAATTTTGTAGACGATTTGCTTGTAACACTAAAGAAGTAATATTGCTACGATTATGATATGTTAAATATTGAAAGCATGCTAAACATTAATAAAAGCTAAATTTAAATTATATAGACAACCTTTTCTGCATGAATGTCCAGAACATTTATGTGAATATATTCCATCTAATAACCATCTTTAATCTAATTCAAGGTTAAAGGAAAAACAGCTTAATGCAAGACTCTTAAGAAAACATCTTTCCAAATGCTTTTCAAAGATAAGCAATGATGAAAAAGGCTTTACTTACCAGGCTTGCCAACTGCCAAACAGTGAGATTTTTAATGTTTTTTCATTTTTGTTTTATCTTTTTAGATAAATATATCCTTTTATGATTAATAGCCGAAATAGCAATTGGTTTTAACTAAGGGGTAGCTATTTTTAGCAAACTGGGTTAGCTATGTGCTAGCTATTTGGAAATAGCAACTGGTTTTAACTATGGGCTAGCTATTTTTAGCAAACTGGGTTAGCTATGTGCTAGCTATTTGGAAATAGCAATTGGTTTTAACTATGGGCTAGCTATTTTTAGCAAACTGGGTTAGCTATGTGCTAGCTATTTGGAAAAATAAATTAAATATCTTTGGAATTTGAAAATTTTCCAAGTTTTACTTGTCCTAAATTTAAATTCAAATCAAGGGAATTAACTATTATAAAGCAACCATTTTGTAATGCATTGGCTGAAAAATTTAAAGAATACACCTGGGTCTCGTTTTATGTGGATTATTTTAATGCGATTTTGAAGTTATGCGATTCATGTTTCTTCTTAATGTCTTTCATATTTCACTATATTTATTAGATATCAAGAAATTTAAATTATTAATAACTTATTTTGACTTGAAATACTTTTTTTTTTCTTCAAAAATGTAACGTTATATTAGCAGCTAATGTGAATATGGCCCGAAGCTGTATTTAGAATCTTAGCTTCTATGTAAATAATCTACTTATACTAATGAGTAAATAATAATAGTAGATTTATACTTAAGTATAAAAATATCGCAATAAATATTCAAAAATTTTAAACTTTTAAAATGTATTTTGTTAGATATAACAGAAATACAATTTTTTTTAGATTGTTAAAATAAATAATGAAGATTTTATTGATTTTTTAAACTGAAAATAATCTTTCTAATGATAATCTTTTTGTTTTGATTGCAATCTCATTTTTTAAATATAGAAACAGAAAACCATTAACACAGCACAAGACTGAAAGTGGCGCTAGTTGTACTATCACATCACAAATCTGATTCACAAATGAACACATATTCTCAAATAGTGGTAATGTTTAAAATATGTATGAAAAAATGTAAAATTAAATACTGTAGTTAATAAAAAAAGTTTGTCTTGTATTAATTTTTTTCAAATATTTGAAATTTTTTATTAGTCATACTTTATTTCTTTATTTTTTTAATGCGAATTTTAAAGTAATTTTTCCTTGTTGCTTTGCTTTTATACGATTTCTGAAAATTACTGGAACATATCCCCCATTTTTTAAGGTAAGTTAAGTCTATTTTTGTGCAATTTCTTTTGTGCGCATCCAAAAACATTACTATGATAATTATAAGTCCCATTTCCAGAGAATCATTTGCAAATAATGCCCACCTTTTCTTATATCAATGCTAATCTATATGTCAAATAAGAAATGATCATTTTTATCTGACTTCCAGTTTGTTATATAGTAATAAATTAAGTATTGATACTTGTAAAGTGAAAACTTGTCATTAACAACAATTTTCACTTTTATATTAATCATGCCAATTTACAATTTCAAATATTAATTCAGATGTAACGCTAATAATTTTAACAAGACCTGTAAAAAGCTTATCAAATATGTAATGTTGAAAGTATATATCTATTCTTGAAACAGACAAGTTCAATTACAAGATTCTTTGGGGATCTGGCTTGTGAATTATCACTATAATGTTTTCGGATATGCTTGTATTATGAATAAATTTATATTATCAATGGTATACATTTAATAAGCTATTTATGAGCTTGTTAAAATTAATATTAAAAAATAAAAACATTAAAATTTATATTAATAAATTTTATAAGACAGAAACCACTTTTTCATCTTGGAGCACAGTACACAACTATATTTATTAATAATGTTTTTATGGGTTATGTTGAAAGCATATATCTATATTTCATTTTTTGCTTTTTCTATCTTTCCAAAAAGTTTTATATGATATAGCATTCCATATAATGGTTTTTAAGCATAAAACTAGAAGCTTTATGAAATTTGAGAAAATTTGTAAAGTATCTTTCCTAAGCAACAAAATGAAAGTTATCGATTTATTAGTGACAAAAAAAAAAGAAGCTGTAAAACATTTCTGCATGTCAGAGAGCATAAAGTATGAAGAGTTTATCTAAGTATGTGAAATGGGTTATGGCAAATAGGAATGGCGCTATAAATTCTGAAGTCAATACTGACTTAAAAACATCAAATCAACTTCAGAAGCCATGGACTGCTGATAATGGGGGATGGGGGAGTTACTGAAGCAAAAGGATATTGTCCAGAATGTGTTTAATTGCAATAAAAGTTTAACACTTCTCTGTTCATTTTATTAAAAAAAAAAAGTTATGGTGCAATAATTTTTATTTTTTGAGTAAATATAAATGAGTGAACATACACAGAATAAATATAATATAAAATAGAAATTCATATAACATTACAATAGTAGCCAAAAACAAAATTTTACTAATATTTGTCCACAACTATGGTTTCATCTATTAACAAATAAAAAATTTTCAAACGAAATTTAGCTAAACATACAACATATATATATAAAACAAAATAGCCTTCCCAACATTCACTTCAAAAACCAACTTCCTTTAACATCGAAGGATGTCTTCATGAAATTGATGGCTTCAGACTCAAAAAACTTTATCATCTGAGTTTCATTCTTTTTTTCAATTCACGTTTGTCATAAAAGATAACCTCTGCATTTTAATATATATATTGAAATGATATATATGCCTTCACATATATCATTTAAAAATTTGTTAATTTTTAAACGAAGGTTATTAAAACATTTTGTTTAGTAGAAGGAAAATATATGTAGGTACGTACACTAATAAAATATATTAGGCCTCATTAATTCTAAATTGATTTTAAGTAACTTAAACAAAGTTTATAGAATATTTTATCAATTACCAATTGTAAAGTTATATTATAATTAGATAAGTGGAAATGATATTACCTTTATACAAGTAATTAATTTCTAGATAATCAGATTGGCTAATTAGGAGATTAATATTGTATGTTATTATATTGTAATTCCTTTTTAAGCTAATTATTGTAAAGTTTGTAATAGGTCAGTAAGCTGCAGATCACAGTGAAATTTAGGACTAATCTACAACCAATGATGGATCTATGAAATTGAACCATGATGAAAACTGATTTTACGGATAAGGCAGATTGGTGAACTATAAAAGGCAACTCTCAGAGAATCATTATAATGCTTTTATTCTTTGTTTGATTCATTCAGCCATTCTTTCTTGATCATCAGATAATATTAAAATATAATTACAGTATATTATAAGAATAGAGGAGTACAGTATCCGCTCTGCTCTAGTAAAGTTGGCAGAATAAAAACTTAGGTCTATTGTGAAGTGCTGAGAAGATGCTGTAAAATAATGTAAAACCATTCCAGTGATCATTGTACCCGGATTCATAAGAACTGTATGCTGCCTAACTTCAAAAGTGTCTTATAACTTTGGGCTAAGAGACCAGCCATAATTCAGCAAGAAAAATACCATCATATACTTCCCACTAAGTAAAATAGAAGAACCAAAGTCAATGGAAGAGCACATTAAAGGATGCCATTTCCATCACCAAGAATGATCTCATAGAAGCTTAGCAAAATACAAGCAAACACAGCTATGTTTATACCTACTATTCTATAAAAAAGTCATCAGATATCTGAATTCATAAAATAAACTTGAAGATGAAAGAGATAACTGATATGAACTTTAATTACACACTACTATGATTTTGTTTACTAACATTAAGATATTTAATCACCTAAATATGTATATTTGATTATAGTGAAAATTTGTAGATTGTTGTGATTTATTTGGCATAGGTATATATGTTAAGAGATCAGAATGGTGATGGATTGTCTAATCTTATTATTCGGGTTTATTAGATGTGTCATGGTTCAGATGTTATAACATAAAAAGAAAATATCTATAATTAAGCCATTAGCCAATCATTGCAAACCCTTGCCATTCACTAAAAGTTTCTGGAGTATTATTTTAAAACAAGAGTTAATAATGATCATTTCCACTAGCCTGAAGTATATTAAGTATCAGAATAACAATTTAACCTATAACATAAATAACGCTGATTAATGGCTCCTGGATAGAATAAAAAACTGCACAGACAGATTGAATAAACTGAAAAAGCTTGTTGTCATCATTATAAAGTCTATAGCTGTAATTAAAATGCCCCTACAGGTTTGGGATAGGCAGGTATAGGAAGGATATCTACGGATCATATAAACCAAGTATTAAACTTCCTTTAAATTATGTCTTGAGCTTATGTGATGTTATTCCAGGCTGTGTTATTTATATATATTTTTGATTGTCCAGAAATGAGTATAAAGCAGATGCTTTCCCTGTCACTTATACTTGTATTATTATTATCGTATTTATCAGGTAGACACTCATTCCTATCATTTAGTTTGTAAGTCTCATCACTAATGCTAAATAGATGCATGATTCCTGACTGGGACATTTGGTGATATTTATTTGTGTTATTAAAAGAAATGATAAATATTGTCTGGCATGTGTGACATGTATTTGCATGGTTCGCTTATATTCAATAATCTAGCCACTAGTATGAATTTCTAATTGCTACAGTCAGAAATAATTTATGTTAGTTTAATTTTTCTAATAGCATAGTTTATATAAGTGATTTTTAGTGTATCCTAAAACTTGTGAATAAGATTAATAAGTCTTGAAACTGGGTTGAGATCGATTATATTAATAGGTATTAATACTTCCAGTTAATCTGTGCAGTGAGTCTGTATCTATCCAGGAGTCAATTAAGATGCATAGGCCATATATTACCAGTGCATAATAAGGCAATATAATATCTAGTTCGATGAAATTTGCATCAAACTAGCTAGAGCAGTTGAATAAAATTGATAAGACAATAGATCATTAAGTGTTGTTATACCAAATTTGAACCCCGGGTAAAAGACCAATAAACTAATGTTCCCGAAGAGTTCAGTCAATTATGTGAATATTTGTTTGGTGAATATGTGTAAAATAAATCTTAATCTCACATTATTCTAGCATATGCTCTTTATTGCAATCAATAATGGTAATTAGAATATAATAAGAGTGTCTTGTATCTAGTCGAGTTAGTGGGATATATATATAAAAAAAAAGATCATGTGACATTGGAATAAGGAGCTGCATGCAGATTATTCTTGAGTGATTTTCATGTTAGCTGTGCATTTTGACTGTTATAATATGTAAATGTGCTCTCTCAATTTATTACTAATAACTACATTAATTGTGTTTATACTACAATTGTAATTTATCTATGCATAACTACACACATAAAAACAGCACCTATGTTTTATATATATGTGCATGTTGAAAAGAACTGTACATTTAGTATAGTAAACAATACATATTGTGATCAAAGTTTACCAACAAAACACAAGCTATTATCAAGTACATGAGGAGAGTTTGAAAAAAAATATAGCAGATACTTTAGTTCCATTGCACCTATTTAATAAAGAAAGAATGGATGATTAAAAATTTGCCTTTTTTTTAAGTTAGATATTTGAGTTTGTAGAAATTTGCAAATTACGATTACCTATATACAAAATAAGTTCCCCTGCTACATCTCACTATCTGGTCTTACAAAACAGTAGCAAAATCTCCATGCTTCGTAATCCATGGATGCAGGAAGTTTATGCATAAAATCCCTATTTAGTGTCTACTCATCCAATATCCCCAGCCTAGTTTCTAGCTTGTGGCTTTCATCAGTGAAGAGCCTTGGATTTGACAGTCTGGAGATATTGGATGAATAGGTACTAGATTGGGGATTTTATGCACAAAACTTTCCTGCATCCATTGATTATGAAGGCTTGCACTTGATGGGACTACTGTAAGGAGAGTTTGCTACTGTTAGTAACAGCCTGTGTAAGCATATGGAATGATGATCATTTGTTGGTCTTATAAAACCTAGTAATTATTTTAAGTGATTTATATTAAGTATAAATATTTTTATAATAAATTATTTGTATATAAATAATAAAATTATTTATTACTGGATATTTTTATTTATTTATTAAAATGGTAATGTAGTTTGTATTATTATAAATCTGTCGATAAGAATATTTAATATTCCAAAAAAAAAAAAGAAAAAAAAAAAAGAGAAAATTTTAAAAAAATTCATTTATAATAAATTATTTATAAACAAATACTAGGGATATTTATTACTAAAAATTAAAAAAAAAATTAATCCATACAATAAAATATTATAACTAATTATAATTTTCTATAATAACTTTTTTTGCATATACATGCATACATACACAAAATTTGCATAGTTTTGCATCAATTAGATAATTAATATTTTAAAATTTGCATATTTTAACCATATAAATTGGTAACTGACAGTATATCTATTTAAAAATGGATTTTTGAAGCTGATTAAAAAATTTGTATTTCCCAATATTTAAATACTATTTCACATTATATTTTACTTAAAAATTTGTAATATATTTACTATGAATTCTTTTTAAATAATGCAGAACACTACTAATAGCTTTCTTTAATACCCAAATTATGTTAAATAATTTGTGAGAGTTGTCTATATTCTTGAAATGTCTCACATTGAAAATAAATTAATATAATTAAATATTTCATTATATTTATGCAGAGACTATCTTCAAAGCATCTTATCTAGAGAAAATAGTTGTACCGTAACTACTGAGCAATATATTCTTCATAAAGCTGATCAAATAGTAAATACTAAAGATAGAGGAGGACATTGATACAAATATATTCTTTAAAAAAGGTGTTTGAAGAGTATAAAGATTTTGACTGTATATAAATA
Source organism: Epiperipatus broadwayi (assembly GCA_028023455.1). NCBI lineage: Eukaryota > Metazoa > Onychophora > Udeonychophora > Euonychophora > Peripatidae > Epiperipatus > Epiperipatus broadwayi. The sequence goes on from JAQFVV010000096.1 coordinate 4,828,103, forward strand.
GTAATAAATGATTGATTAAAGTTAAAATACACTAGATTTGGTATTTATGCATAAATATGATCTAAGTGGTTACAAAAAATGAAGTCTCTCAGTCATACTTTTCAAAACAACTAGCATCTTCATGTTCTGTAATAGTTTTAACAGTTAACATACCTTTGTAATACCAAAGAACGTCTGTACAGAATGTCTGCACTATAGGTTTCTAATTTAGGATACCGTTTCAAATTTTCTCCACTGAACAAGTCTTTGCTCAAACCCAAATCCTGTTCCTTCGTTGATTTAATTTTGATTCCATGTATTCTTGTATCAATTCCATCATCTAAAAATTATTGAATCAAGAAATCAGAAAAGAAGTACTTTATTTTAAGTTACTAATATGGAAAGTATGTAAAAAATCATAATAATAAAAACATTAAAACTTCAAAATCCCACATCTATGCACTAAAATTCAACACTTTTTTCATAATCTTTGATTTCATTTTACTAACAGTTTCAACTGATCCATAATCTTCATCAGATATAAAAAAATAATTTTAATACAAATAATTATCAATAAAGCAAGTCATATATAACGTGACATTACAAAAATGAAATACAGAGAGCATACCAATAGCTCAAACAAGCTCTTAATTGATAAGTGCGGTAAGAGAAAATATTTAAAATCTCTATCTGAAATACTCTTATCCCCAGACCAATTGGTTTCGAGCTTATGGCTCATCTCAGTGAGGAGCTAGAATATTCAGACACTTGATCTAAAATATCAACTCAAAACCCAGCACTTATTTTATACGTAATATTTAAGTAGAAACTCTGAAGTTTTCGGGCATGAAAATGTCTTGTACTCCAGCTATCTAACTTAAATAGTTATATGGGACTGAACCAAATTCAGACCTATCATATAATAATAGCTCCAACATAGCCAAAAACATAATACAAATATCAAAATGCACTATTAAATCAAAACTATTATTAAAACAAAATCAAAGATTATAAAAAAAGATTTGGATTAAAGAGCATAGAAATGTTTTTTTTTTTCTATTTTGAAATTTTAATGGATTTAAATAAGGATAAAATGATGCAAAAAAAGATTGGCAGATTTTAATAAATAAATATTTCCCACCTAATATACTTAAATTGCTCTTTCAGATTCTAAATGAATAATTTATTCACTTGTTATTTTATAGTTAATTCTAAAAAGGCAATACTATAAGAAATAGAAATAGTAACACAAAGGTAAAACAAAACAAAAGATTATTCCTTTCATAAAAATAAAAAGTCAAAAACAGTGGAAAAGAAATAATAAACAAAAAGAAAAACATGACAGAAAAAAAATAGAAAAGTATTTTGTACAAATAAAGCAGATGGAAAATCACCAATATCGAATAAATTAATCTGGAAACCACACAAAAGAGAAAAATCTAACAGAAAACTGAAGTATTATAAAATAAAAGCTTAGAAGAAAGATTTAAAAGAATGTGGGAAATAGTCAATGAAGCTGGGGAGGGGGGGGCATTTATAAGGACATAAAGACAGAAAAGAGAAAAAAGAAACCATTTAAAAAGTAAAAAAACGAATAGTCATAAGCATAAAAAATACCAGAATAATTGTTAAAATTTACCCACTCGTTCCCAAAATTAAACTATATTAACAAAAATAGTGAAAGTATGACTTCTAGTTATTCAGTAAAATTTTTAAAGTTCAATTTCAGAAGATTTATAAAATACTTGTTAAATGTTTTGACTGAAGTATAGTCGCAAAAATATAAAAAATTAGGAAAGGAGTCAGTCTTTCACATATCTAAAAGTCAATCACCTGTTATACGTATTTGTTAATAAAGATAGTGTAGTGTTGAGCAGTTTTTGGGACATGCGATGAACCCCAGCCTCAGTCCGATAAAACATCAGCAGACTGCCCAATAGAAGCAAGGCCTGTCTAACAATATGAAGCCACCAGGAATGTGTAACTGCCTGAAATAAAAGTAGCATGGAAATGCAATCATTAGAACCTCAACAGAAGCCTAAAATCCCACCGGTTGGTAAAACACACAGGAAGCAGCAAACAGCAAGAAGCCATCATGTTCCAAAATCCTATAGGTAATAACATTTTCTTATTCCAATTCTGATATTCATTTAAGTAGCCATAGCAATCTTGAAGCCTCTCAGAATCAGTTAATAAATGAACTCTATAACCGCATAAAATGAACTATTGATGTGCGTGTTTGAATGCTTGTAATTATTTTAATGCTTTATGTTAAATTATATTACTATTGTATATCTTATTATAATATGTGTGTGCCTGAGATTATTATAAATCATTGTTTATATTTAATTAAAAATTTATAGTTAGTTTACAAATTTTAGTAAGCATTTTAGTTAAAATAAATTATCTTTGAAATTAAGATTTTGTCGGTCAGTTCTTTACTAATACCACTAATTAGAGCAGCAATTTATTATATTATCATTTTGACTGAGCTAGTTGGGATTTCTTAGGCGCTGAATTAGTTTGCTGTTGTTCAGGGTACATTAGTTACCTTTTGTGTAATTGACTGGTGCCTGGAGTTTACTCCGAAACAAAAAAGTACTTTGAATGATAGGTGTTGAATTCTGCAGTCGAGGAGATCTATGGCCTTGAAATGTAGTTGGAGTTATGCACCTTATACCTTATATATAGTTCCGGCTTGGCCATAGGTACCCTCTGGGTATTATGCTTCTCTGCCTAAAGGACCGGTGTAGAGCAATACTTAAATTACAGCGGAGTAGATCGGATTTATAATAAATGTCATATGTTATGTATAAGAAGTCAACAATGTGTTTATCTTAAAATGTACTTTTCACAATTTTTTCTATTTCCATTATAGAGTAAAAATTCATGTTAGATTTTGTTTTTCTATTCGATCTACAACACCACCCGGTTGAATATATAATACTTTTGCATATGTATGTGTGTATCCTTAATGAAGTGAGTTATTCTTCTTTATGCTCTAAACATTTGACTAAGTGCACTTTTGGTGCTGAGTACCACAATCATATGGTGCTTCACTTAGCCAAATATTTAGAGCATAAAGAAAAATAACACATTTTGCTAAGCATACACACATACACATGCAAAAGTATTACATATATTTTAATGTGATAATGAAAAAGATATATGCATATTAGTGTCATTCTCTCACTGTTGGTATGGAACATAAATTTATAGTTATTAAAATCGTACTTTAAGAAAATTATTAAATTTTAATTTGAAGTTCCTAATACATCTTTTTCTTTCCCTGAATATATTGATCACTATCCTGCCATCTTTCTGCAATATTAAAGAAGAGTTTAAAAACTGAAATAATTGAACATGCTTAATAATATAACTTCCACTAATTGTCATATTTATTTTTTTATTGTTTTAAGGAGATGAAAAGATGCAAGCTTACGTACTTGCAAATATCATACAAATGATGAATTGTTGGCATAAAAGTTAATTTTAGTTTTAGATAGCAATAAATATAGAGAGAAACTTAAAAAAAATTGCCTAACTTTTTATCCCACATTTAACTAACAGCAAGCAGAAGACATGAGCAATGGCAAACTATCTCAGATGATGATCATGCTATCTAAAATTAAATAAGCTGTTACATCAACAAGTCATTTGTAAAATATTTGTAAGCAAAAAAAAAGCTCATATCTTTATTTTGTGTAAGCTAATATAATGTAGAATAATTTTTTTAAATTCTAAGAATACATTAATATTTAAATATTAAAACTGGCAAAACTCTCCATACAGTAGTGCCACTCAGTGCAAGCCAGAGTAATTAATGGATGCCAGAAGGCTTGTGCATAAAATCCCTGTCTAGTGCCTATTCATCTAATATCCCCAGACTAGTTTTTGTGGCTTTCGTCAGTGAGGAGCATTGGATCTGAGAGCACTGCACTTAGATCTTAGGATATAATGCAACCCTCCAGCAGCCACCTTTTTATCTCTACTTAACTACAAAACTATGAGAATAAAATTGAAAACACAATAATATTTTCAATCCAAGCTCATCACTGATGAAAGTCACAAGCTAGAAACTAGTCTGGGAATATTGGATGACTAGGCACTAGATAGGGATTTTATGCACAAGCCTTCTGGCATCCATTGATTACTCTGGCTTGCACTGAGTGGCACTACTGTATGGAGAGTTTTGCTGTTTTAATAACAGTTATAAACAAGCATAAGAAATGGTGATCATATGATGTTTAGTGGTTTAATATTTAAATACAAATATATTTCTTCCTCTAAATTATTACAATATGTCACATCATTTTCCTTCTAATTATTGACAATAAAATAGTAAACTGGTTCTTAAAAGTAAATTTACTATATAGTGATTACAAAATGCATGATAATAAACGAAAGATCCACAATGAAAATATTAAAACTTCTGAGACAAATGCAAGATTTTACCTTTGCATTCTTTAATTCTAATTTCGATAACAGGATAGTGTTCCGTCATATCCTCTAAAGCACAGACATCACCTGTAAAACTTCTGTAATATACAACAAAACATTTAGTACATCATTAAATTTTGGTTTTAGAAAAGAGAAAAAAAATTATTTACGTATCAATGCGAACATCATTCAGCTTTTTTAAATTTTCAAGTTCTCCACCCATAACAACTATATGTTGTGGCATATAATTATCGTCAAATGCATCAACTGCCAAATACAACTTCCTATGAAAACAGAAAATACTTATTAATGATATATGTATATAAAAATCAATTCACAAAACTAACAAATCAAAATATGTTATTATATCAATGCCAATCTATTTCGTCAGATAAGATTTGGACTTGTTCTGTGAATTGATTTATATTTTTAGCACTTCATATTTGATAAGCCTTAAAATTAATAATGTGTTCATTAAAATCATTAGAATACATATACACACACACAATAGAGTAGCAATGCAAGGGAATCTCTCAGGCACTATGCCCAGAAAAACCTGTTAGTCACTTTACCTTCCCTTTCCATTCCTTGCCCCAAGTTTTTCCGATATTCTTCTCTATCCTGCTCCATCCCATTTCCATAACATAATCTTTGTCAATTCCATGACTTTTATATCTAAATCCCCCTGATCTTTTCCCAAACCCAGCATAAAAACCAATAACCCACTTCCCCCCCCCCCCCCCCCCCCCCCTTTTTTTTTTTACCCCCCACAGGGGGATGAGAGGTCCCCGCCCCCTGTCCTTTTCCACGGGGGAACTGGAGGGGAGTTTCCTGTTTTTCAAAAACCCACTTTCAGTTCAATCATTTTGCTTATATTTATTCTTTCACAACTTCTTATTTGTACCCTTTCTGCAACCCATTTTCTGTGTAATCATTTTGGTTATATTTATTCTTCCACAACTTCTTATTTGCCCTTTCTGCTTTCAGACATTTGCATTCAATGAACAGATGCCTAATATTTTCTATGCCTTCCTTTCACAACTTGCAGACTAAATTACTCACATTTTTCCATTTATGTGTGTATTCCTTTGTTGCTAAAAATTTTGTTCGAGCCTTAAACAGTAAACTTCTTTCCTTACTATTATTATAAATTAACTTGCACCCAATATTCAGTTTACTTCTCCACATATTTAAACTTTTTTTACTCTCCATACTAGTTCTCCATCTCTCCAACTCCCTATTCTTTATTAATGTATCTATTCTTCTATCCCATTCTTTGCTACTATAACACTCAACAATTCTCCTAACATAATCATTCCACCGTTTGTATAAGTATACTGATATGAATTCTTTATCCAAATCTTCTGCATACCATACTACCTTTCTCACCCATCTTGTTGCCTGCTTTTACTCATAACCCAATTAAATACTATTTTGGCTATTCTTTTATTATCCATAAACTGAAATCTACTGAATATTTTCATTTTGCTTTTTGCATCTCTCATATAAAAGCTTGACTATCCCATTTCTCCTTAATTTGCCTCCTTTGCTGTTCACACATCTGCATCTAAAGGATGTCTTCCTACTTCTCTTTGTACTTTTTCTAAGCAATCTAACACCCCTTTACTAACACATAATGCCACTTTCTTTATACAATATTACCACCTAGTGAAAGTCATAGTAAACATTGGATGCTAGAAGGTTAGTGCATCAAAGTCCTTATCTAGTGCCTACTCATACAATACCCCCAGACTAGTTTCTAGTTTATGGTGTTCATCAGTGAAGAGCCTTGGAACTGAGAGCACTGCACCTAGAAGTTTGGATCTAATGCATCTCTCGAGCAGCCACTTTTTATTTTTTTAGTAAATCTATGTGCCCAAATTGAAAACACATTAATGTTTTCAATCCAAACTAATTCAATTGTATAATCATACAGATTTGAACTCAGTACAGTATCTTTACATTTTGGTGTCTTTAGTTTTTTAATAATCATAATCACCAACATCTTTTGACTAGGATTGATATCAAACCACTATACATCATCTGATAATACAGTAACAGCTTTCTTCATACAATATTGCCATCTAGTACAAACTATAGTAATCTATGGATGCTAGAAGGTTAAAGCATGAAAATCCCTATCTAGTCCCTATTCATACACTATCGCCTACTGAGTTTCTAGTGCATGGCTTTCATTGGTGAGGAACTTTGTATCAGACAGCACCGCACCTAAAACTTTGAATCTAATGCATTTCTCCAGCTGCCACCTTTTATCATTTTAATTAACATATAAGCCGAACTGAAAATATTTATACATTTTAGTGCCTTTGGTTTTTTAAATAACCATAGTCACTATTATCTTTTGGCTACAATGGCTGCTGGAAGGATGCATTAGATCCAAAGTTCTAGGGTTAGTACTCTCAGATTCAAGGCTCCTCACTGATGATAACCATAAGCTAAAAACTAGTTTGGCAATATTTCTTCAAATTGCATTGATATCATTCAGTAAGTTTTCAATGAAGCACAATAGATGGCGATATATTTTTTAAAAATGTGCTTTCATTAAATTTCATGACTAATTTACTAAAAAACATATGTTAATTAAAATAGAAAGAAATAAAACTTGCTTTTTTTAAAAAAATGCAACCTTCATAAACACAAAAATATTGTCAATTATTTTTAAACATGTGCAAGTTTCATCTCATATACTGGAAATATAGACGTTATTTTGATTTTCAATTTTTAAATTTGAATATAAAGTCAGTTCCAAAATATCCACACTAAAAAATAAACAAATAATATACATTATAGTAAAGCACTAAAAATCAAAAAAACTAAACCACTAAAAACAGTAAGTGATTAAATTAATTAATATATGGATGCCTCACACTTTTATTTCAAGTTACATATAGCCAAAATCATAGCTGAAGAAAAAAAAAAATTTTTTTTTTTATGCATTAATCATCAAATTAAATAAAAGTATTTTTTTGTGTATATTATCTATTAATAAGTTCAATAAAATTACTTACTTAATTATAGTTCCTCTTTTCATGTGCAACCTCAGCCAATGCTGTCCCTGGTTTCCATCACTTTCCCAAAATGTATCAGTGTCATTATCAGTCATATATTTTACAGGATCTTCATCCTGTATTAATAAATCAGATGTAAATGTTATAACCAATCACATAGAAGTAATTTACTTTGTTTACCCCATTTAATATTAACAAGAACTGGCTCTGGAGTAAGGTAAATAGTGATTTACTATAAAAAAATAAATATTATGTGATTAAAAAATTTGAAGACAAATGTAACAGTTTTAACAGGAGTAGGGGGTGAGGGGTAGGAGAGACAGCATCTACAGAATAAGCATAATAAAAACTATTGCTAATTTTGACTTCTCGATCAGATGCAGTAATTTATCTATTTATCACACAGCCATCTATTATAAATTTGAGTAATCAATGGACACTATAGGCAGTGATTTATATATTCTCAAACTAACTTCCGACCATTGGCCTTCTTCAGCATTGGTGATTGTTGGATGTGTGGGTGCAAATCTGATTAACTCTCACGGAAGATCACAGCATTGAAGCCAATCTAAATGTGTTAATACAGCTCTATTACTCAAGCTTACAAGAGATGGACCCGAAGCTGGGTAAGAAGAGATGTAAAAAGAAGACAGAAAGTCATGTGATATTTTATTTGGTAAATAATACTGTTAACTTATTTCCAAATTTTTACACTATTAATTATTTATATAATATTAGTGCTAATCTATCATCTAACAATCAACTTAATTAATAATGAGATTAATATGTTGCAACTAGTATTACGAATGTGAAATATTTATAGAATTCACAAGAATTCATAGCATACTAGTTAGTATGTCCAGCTGCTTTAAATATACCCTAAATTTGAATCTAGTTAAGTTTTGGAAATTTTTTTAATTGGCTGAAGATTTCCAAATAAGATTAGAATTTTTCTTTCAGATAATTAGCTCACAATCAGCTCAGCTATGTAGTGATTACTAATTAGCGAGAAAAATAAGGGGAAGGGGGACTCTCACTTCTTATTAGCTGATTATCTTCTCTTAACACTATTCCTATGCAGCACTATATGAAGAGATCAGTCAGGATATCAAAATGCATCTAACCAATCAATTAGAACCTATAATTTCTGACCAATAATAACCAGATTTACATTTTCCAATGAATGTAGATAGCTAACTTAGTTGACTATAGGCCTTCTTTTTGGAAAAAGAAAGGCTTATTTGTAAATCGAAAAATTTTCAAGATTTGCCTGGTCAAATTTGAAACCCAGGTCATAAATATTAGTAGATAAATGCCCTAATGCAGGACATCCTTCAATATCCAGCTGGACATTTTAAATATGATTTGCTAACTTAAGTCTAATTATTAAGACAGATTTTTTATTTCTCTGTATATATACATTCTCTTTCTGTTATTGTTGAAAAGCTTTAGATAGTATCACATTGACTCAGTAGCAAAATAAAAAACAAAATCAGAATAATAATCATACATTAAAAATCTGATTTGATTTTAAAATTTTAAATCATTTCTTATCTAAAAAAAACCTATAAATAGTTATTTATTTTCTTTATAAGACTTTTCAATCAGCTGATTGAGAAATTATTCCCTATCTATCTCCTTGAATTTTTGAATCTCTATTAAGATTTTATCCTCTTTCACCCATGTGCTAATCTGATGCATTAATTATATGTATGCATTGTATAAATAATAGAAGTTATTGCTACTGGTCTGCAGTTATTCAATGATCTAAAATCTTTTCTTTTTCCTTATACAGTAATCAAATTCTTACACTCTTCCATTTATTATGAACATTACTGCTGTCTATAATTTTATTAAAATTTATCTTTTAAACTAATCCCTCTTGGATATTTCCCATATCTATTAAATTTTCCAATTGCCATATCATCTATTTTTTACTTATTGTTTTGAGTTTGAATCCATCACTCTATTCAACTCTTTTCTTGTTAAATTAACCTCTATGAATTGGATACATTTAACAACTTTCTCCCATTGAATTTCTTCTCCTTCTTCTCTTAATATATCTCCAATTTTTGTCACAATTTCTTTAAATAATTTTTTATTAAGTTTATCCCTTTTATATCTTAATCCTATTCTAAATATTTTTTTTTCTTCTACAAAGACTATTTGATTTATCCATCATCTCCTCTATTCCCATTTGCTTCTTGATAACCTCTTTTTTCTTTTACCTTTTCTAAAGACTCAATTTTCATTCATTTCTACTAGTATGCTTCAAATTCTTCCTCAATTATGTAAAATCTTAATCATATAATCACATACTATACTCAGATTTCTAATTTTCATTCTGTTATCCTTACACATCTTTTTAATAATATCCCACTCATATTCCCCATTTCATATAATTTTATTACTACAACCATTCATATCATTTATAATTATTATTTTGCAAATATTTTTTCTAAGCGCCATCTCTATTCTTATGTAAATATTCACAAATCCTCCATTCCACTCTTTAATATCGTGTCCACTTATTTTCTTTTACACACATATATTCACTATAATTTTTTAAAATATTCTTAATAATAAATTCTATGTTCTCTTTTTTTTATCATCACAATATTTATTATCCACTTCCATTCTCATTTTGAAAATATGAAATTTGTTATCTTTCATTGAATTTTTATTTCTGACATAAAAACTGCATTCAACTCTCTTCACTGAATCAAATCGTTGTTCCCTTTATATTTAAACAAACAAAACTCACTATACGTATTGCCACTCACAGCAAGCTAAAGTAATCAATGGATGAAATTTGTTATCTTTCATTGAATTTTTATTTCTGACATAAAAACTGCATTCAACTCTCTTCACTGAATCAAATCGTTGTTCCCTTTATATTTAAACAAACAAAACTCACTATACGTATTGCCACTCACAGCAACCTAAAGTAATCAATGGATGCCAGAAGGTTTGTGCATAAAATCCCCATATAGTGCCTACTCATTCAATATCCCCAGACTAGTTTCTAGCCTGTGGCCTTCATCAGTGAGAAACATTGGATCTGAGAGCATTGCTTCTAGATCTAGGATCTAATGCAACCCTCCAGCAGCCACCTTTTATCTCTACTTAACTACAAAACTATGAGTCTTATATTGAAAATATCTTAATATTTTCAATCCAAGCTCATTAGCTTATATAGTCATATAGGCCTGAATTCAGTTCAGTATCTATACATTTTCGTGTCTTTGGTTCTTTAATAATCATAGACACCACTATCCTATTAGGCAGGATTGGTTTTAAGCCAATAAACATCACATGATCACCATTTCTTATAACTGTTATTTGTAAAGTATTAAAGATTTTAAGACTTCTCATTCGATAATTTAATATACAAAATTAACAAAGCGTATGCCACACTTGAATGAGAAGCTATAAAGATACACAGAAATTATTACACGCTAAGAGAAGCATATTTTATTAATGGCAATAATAACTCCATCAATAGACGAGATACCTGCTTTGACATCTCCAAACGTTGGACTATCTAGTTCATTTGCATATGCTTTGCATACTGTTTTGTTTCCCTTGCCCTATTTTTTCGTTCTGCAGCTCACAGTACCGCTATGAATATGAGGCAAAAGACCTCGAAAGCGCTTAGCGTGTAATAATTTCTGTGTATCTTTATAGCTTCTCATTCAAGTGTGGCATACGCTTTGTTAATTTTGTATATAACTGTTATTAAAACAGGCAAAACTCACTATACGTATTGCCACTATTGGCTTAAAACCAATCCCGCATAATAGGATAGTGGTGGTTATGGTTATTAAAGAACTAAAGACACCAAAATGTGTAGGTACTGAACTGAGTTCAGACCTATATGACTATATAGGCTAATGAGCTTGGATTGAAAATATTAAGGTGTTTTCAATTTAAGACTCATAGAAGTTAAGTAGAGATAAAAGGTGGCTGCTGGAGGGTTGCATTATTTCCTAAGATCTAGGTGCAGTACTCTCAGATCCAATGCTCCTCACTGATGAAGGCCACAAGCCAAAAACTAGTCTAGAGATATTGGATGAGTAGACACTAGATGGGGATTTTATGCACAAGCCTTCTGGCATCCATTGATTACTCTAGCTTGCTGTGAGTGGCAATATGTATAGTGAATTTTGCCTGTTTTAATAACAGTTATGAGCAAGCATAAGAAATGGTGATCAATAGATGTTTATTGGCTTATTCCCTTTATATTTCTGAAAACATGTTTTATATTACTTTCTTTCAAAAAAAATTTTGTATTCTAGCCTTACCTAATCGACATTTAATATTCATTCTTTCCATTTCCATCTCAGCATTGCATTATTGTTTTGTTTGTTTACATATATATGCATAATGTATCCCAATAAAAAGATGATTGGTTCTCAAAAGTTTTTTATCCAAACTATTTTTGAATCAATTCATATGATACATAGTGACATAATTTAGCAATTTATAAAAATTTTAAGATGCCAATATATCTGGACTATGAATTATGACACAAAGTGTGATTATGCTGTTCATAACTTTGTGTATCGCTTCAATGCTCTCTCTGCCATCACAAAATCTTGCAAACCATTTGAAAACATTTTGTGACTTATGGTTTTATTGCCAGATACATTTTGAATCATTTTAAATATTTCAATAACAATTTTGCCCAATTTAAAGCAAAATTAAATGTTAGCATGTTGTTCACCAATGATTAAAGTAAGATATAGATTATCATATTTCACATTGTAATTTGTGATCCAGACATGACAAACCCTTAAAATTTTTGTGGTGAATATCTACATAAACATCTAATGATAGAGATATACTAAAACCAATCACCTTTTTACTGGGACATCCTGTATATAAATTTATAGAAAATTGTATTCTAAGATGTCTAACTGATGATCTCAATTTTTTTTTAGTTGGAATCTGTCAACAACCCAACAATCAAGTACTTCCACCCAATAACAAAAATATCAAAAGTTCCAGCTATATAATTATGATGGATACTAAATTATAGGCTCACAATAATCATTCAACAATTATAATTCTTTCCATATGGAATTTACTTATAATATGGAAACAGAAAGTAGTTTAGAGTCTCCAGATAAGATTAAATCTTTGCTTGTCATTACAACAAAAATGTATAGTTAATCGCTAACAGTTATTTTAGATTCCTGGCATAGCTAAAAAGATTAGTATTGGATTTTGTCTCGAAAATAATTCCTGTTTCACAGAAAGACAATCATAGTTATCTGTTTGAAAACTGTGCTAATGCCTCTGGTAAAATTGAATGGTGATAAACTGTAGCAATTGTACTTTTATAGTTCACATCTTAGTGTTAGATGCCTGATCCTGTTAAACTCTTTCAAAAAATTTATGAAGTAATAGTAATGCCTGTGTGATTTTAAAAATGCAAATAATCTTCATTATCATTTGAAAGAAACTCTGAACAATTTTATCTAGTAATGAAAATCCATTACCAAATTCCACAGATTCTGGTAATGATCCACCAATTTACTAAACCAGGTAACTATAAATGTAATAAATATATTACTGTAAAATATTAATCTAAACTTAGATTTTGTACCAAACTATGTAATAAATTGAAAGTATTAAATAGAAATAAGGACCATTACATACAGATGGAGCATCATGCTGAATTTAGCAATGCTAAGAAAGGTATTTTGTAAAAAAATTGTAAGAAATAGTACATTCCATGGGCATTCAAGGTCTCAAGGCAATTTTTTCAAAAGAAAGTCAAACTAATTGGAATATTTTATCAAAAGCTATCATCAATCATTATCAGTTTTCCATGCCAGTAGTCTTAACAGTTTGGATAAGTATGGATTCCCTCGCTCAAATTGCCAAATACAATAATTCCATTGAATGACAAATGCTAATAATCTCTATTTCTTACCTTATATCTGATTTTCAGTTCTGTCATCTAATGCCTATGGATTACTTAATGCTTATTAAAATAATTGGGTCAAGAAAAAAAGTGTCATTGGTTGTGTTACATATTATAGTTTCGTTTAAAAAAATATTTAATTTGGAACAAAAAAAAAAGATGTAAGTGTATATATATATATATAAAATATTACATTACTAAAAGACAGAAATCATTTTTATATATTTTATATAACACATTAATGAAAAAAAACTTCATTTTTTTAATATTGCACACCATTGTGTTCAATCAGATTTATAAAATAGTTCTAAAAAAACAATAAAATAAATTTGTCTCTAGAGCAAAATATCGTTTGGTCATAAAATTCTACTGCAAAAAATACAGACCAGCTTCTAGCAAAAAAACATAAATTACTAACAACAAAAATAATATTAAAAAATAAGTATATTTAGAAAGTTGGTAAATTAATATCTGCATTTCTTACCGCAAATGAGGAAACTTCTATCGAATCAACAAAATTTCGAACACTGCCTAAATTTTCATTTTCCACTTCTGAATGTTCAAGCAGAAATCTGGCCAACTCTTCATCATGTTCCAAAGACCAGTTGAATGGAATAGTTTTCAAACGATTAACAGCATCCTTATCAGATGGCACTATAACTAAGTTTTTGTCTAAATGTAGCCCATGAGAATACTCCACTACTTGTTCCCATCTAAATAATAATAATTAGCAATCAGTAAATAAAAATAAGATAGTATTAAAAAAAAAAGAATATATTCAAATATATATTTACTAGCAACTTGTAAATGATTATCCTGAAAAAATTATTAAATCTGTTCCATACGAACAAATGTCTGACACCAATCTGGCATATAAGACAACAATTTACCAGTTATGATAAATGAATTAGCTAGACACTCCTACAAACACTCCCTATTTAGATATAAATCATACATGTTAAATTAATGGTGAACATTAACTTCAAAGTCAATTCTATTTCAGTTATCTTCCTTACCTTAAAAATTGTCAATAAAAGGTATTCAATTTATTGTGATTAGTATGAATATTTTCTTGAATCTATGTATTCTTGTGGTTAAAATCTTTTGGTTGTTTTTTTTTTCTTCAAAGAAACATGGCTCTATGAGTAAGTGTTTGGAAAAATTCTAGAAAAATAATGCTAAAGGTTTTTTTTCCATACAGCAGATATAATATGTGCATTAAAATGTTTTTAAAATTTGTGTTGCCCTAAGCTTTAACACATTAACAACAGTAAATCATTTGATTTTTTTTTTTTTGTCTTGCATGATTTAGTGAAGTAAATTCTGGAGCATGGATGATGAATTGTGCGTCTTCCATTAATTCTGGTGTCTAAATTTATAAACTCCTAACTAATAAACCATTCTTTTTTTTTTTTTAAAAAAAAAAAACTCATTCATATCTACATTGGATTACAATTACACAGAGGCTAAACTCTCCATACAGTAGTGCCAATAATGCAAACAAGAGTAATCAATGGATGCAAGAAGTTTTGTGCATAAAATCTCTATCTAGTGCCTACTCATCCAATATCCCCAGACTAGTTTCTAGCACTGGTGGCGCTACTGTATGGAGAGTTTAGCCTTTGTGTAAACAGCTTGTGAACACGTAAGAAATAGTGATCATGTGATGTTTAATGGAATACAATTAGTTAGCAATAATAAGTTTCAAATGCATTATTCATCTGCAAGAGGAATAGTAATTCATTCTATTTATGCTACAACAAAAATATCAATTTTAAGTTTGAATAATCATTAAACTCTAATTATTAATGATATATTCAAATTCCCAGATTACTTTCTGGCTATTGGCTTTCTTCAGTGAGAAGCAACAGATTTGTAAACATATATCTAGCAACCATCAAGCTAATAATGGAGATTCAAAAATACTTAAGATTTTGAACCCAGGTTACCTTGATTATATACTTGTATAGGTTTGACACAAAGTAAGCAACTATATAAAAAATGTTACATAAATATGTATAAATAATTCTTCTGGAATTGATGTTATTTACATGATAAAAATATCTATGTCTGTCTTGAGCAGTAAATTTAGTAGTAAGAATACAGGCCATGGAGTTTTGAAAAATTGAGAATGAAAAAAAGAGATTCTGGACAAATAAATAGAACTATCATAATCGGCATACTACTTTGCTCTTAAAAAGCATTTGACTTCACAAATAAATGACCATATGATATATATAATGAATAATTTCAGTGCTAAATATTTACATATAATATTTTGAGATTAACTCATTACAACTACAGTATTTAAATATAATTTAATAGCCCTGTAGTGTTAGCAATTGACAATACATTTTTAAACTCAGAACAATAACTCTTTAAATTTGCCCTCTTTTATATATCAGGAGGATCATCTACAATGCTTTTGCTAAAAGGGATGAATTTTTAATCAATCAGAAATTTATTTCTAAATATTTTTAAACATGATTGATATATCTATCTGGCAAGTATGAAATTTCTTTCATTTAATCTTACCAATGACGATTTATATTCTAATGTCTAATAAATAATTTCAGTGATAAATATTTATGCGTAATATTTTAAGATTAATTCATTGAAACTGTTTAAACATTACATATAAATATTTAGTACTGAAATTATTTAAAACATATTAGAATTGAAATCACCATTGGTAAGATTAAAAATGGATGAAATTTCATACTTGCCAGATATATATGTCAATCAGCTTTAAAAATATTTAGAAATATATTTTTCTGATTGATTAAAAATTCCCCCCTTCAAGCAAAAGCATTGTAGACAATCCTCCTGATATATGAAGGAGGACAAAGTTAAAGAGGTAGCTTTTTAACTTTTAAAATTTAGTCGTTTTTTTGACACTTGGAAGCTATTAAATTATATTTAAATAGTTGCAATGAATTAATATCAAAACACTGTACATATGTCAAATTTAAAGAGGAGCAACAAAAATTTCTAGATTATTTCATTTCTTTTTCTTTATTAGTTTATATAAATACATTTTGTTATTAATATAACAGAAACATTTAGTAGTGTGCTATTCTTTATCATTCCACGAATTGGTTTTGTATTAAAATATAGTTAGTCTTATCTACACCATGGACAGAGTATGTACTCTAAACCAGGGGTCCCCAACCTTTTTGCACTTAAGAGCACATTCTATAATACCGGCCAGATGGCGGGCACCATTTATTTTTTCCACTAGGTGGCGGGCACCATTTATTTTTTCAATGTAAATTTATAGTTGGATATTGTTAATAATAATACACATAATGTACAAAAAAATATTTATTTCAAAAATAACATTTTAACGTAAATAACGTTTATATTTTTACGCTGTAAAAGTATAGTATTCCCTACAATTTGATTACAATATAATACAATAATTTATAAGAAATTTTAAAAATTGAATTTATTTGTATCAGATAAATAATTTTTTATCGTGTTCAGATAGCGGCGGGCACCCATAAAATGGTCTGCGGGCGCCATGGTGCCCGCGGGCATAGGGTTGGGGACCCCTGCTCTAAACTGTGGGACTGCCAGAATGTTAACTGGGAAGGCTGAGATCTGTCTTGCTTGTGCTCATTGTGACTCTTCTGTGATGAAAGATGGCACCCTGAGACCCTGGCTATTGCCATGAGTTTCTAATTTAAGCTACCAGTGTTGAAAAATCTTGGGACTAACAATAAGAAAAGTGGTTGACAGAAAATGATTATGATCAGAAAATATAGCCTGTGTTTGTAATGAATCTAAGGGAGGGATGATGATGGATCGTATACTATCTTGATCATCAATATCAATCCTAAATGTGACCATATGGCAAATACCAATAATAAATGGGAGTTTGTGGTTAACCTTGGTAGTTCCCTTGCCACATATGGCACATTAACAGTGAGTTATAGGTAAAGCCCATTACAATATATATTAAGCCAATAAACATTACATGATCACCATTGTTAAATACTATTACTATATTTAAAAACATATATAATTAGTATGATCATTATTGAATGTTCTGATAACTATATTTTCAAAATTTGAATAAAGAATAAATTAAAATATATACAAAATAATCTTAATATTTTTTGAAAACAATTTTATGATATCTCTTCTAATAAAATATCTTTCAAATTTTTCTTATTCTAGGATTTAAAAACTTTTCGCCACTCTGCAAACATTTTGCTTTTTCTTTTTAACACATATAATGCTTTAATTAAATTATCTTAAATCCTTCCAGATTGAATCATCTACAAATAAACTAAATTCTATACTTTAAATATTTATAAAATTTAAACAGAAATTACCAAAAACTTCCTGAAAACTATATAAAACAATAGTCAGACATTGATAAATGCAAAGAATAGAATAACCACTTATTCCTTGAACTCTGGATGTTTATACGAATTAATTCATTGATGCTATTTGGAAATAGAGCAAAATAATAATATATTAGCCTGACTTAAATGTAGTCAACATAATTGTGAAATTACAATTGAATATTTACAGCATAAAAGCAATGCAGTATCTTAAACAACCTCACAATATAAATGAAAAAAATCGGTTTTTGTAAATACAAATATAAAATATGTACACCCTTACTCTGTAAATATTTAATTGTAATTTCAGAATTATTTATATCATATTTAAAATCAGGCTCATATACAAATTCATTAGGTTTCTAACAATAAGTGTTTAAATATTCAGAGTTTAAGGAATAGGTGACCACTCTATTCTTTCCATTTATTAATGAACAAATGTTGTTTATAAAGTTGCCCACAAGTTTTTGGTTGCTTTTGTTTAATTTTCATAAACATTTAAAGTATTGAACTTAGTTTACTTGTAGCTGATTCAATTTGGAGGAATTTAAGATAATTTAAAGCATTACTATTTCTGTTAAGCAAAAAAATGATGAAATGCTTACAAAATTACAGAGTTCTTAAACCTTAGAATAAGAGAAATTTGAAACATATTTTATTAGAAGTAAAAACATAAAATTGATTTTAAAGAATTTTAGGATTATGTATATATTTTAATTTATTCTTTGAAAATGTAATTATCAACAATAATGAATAAAGTATATGTACTTAAATTTAATAATAGTATTTAATAATGAGAAACTAAGTATAATATTGTGTGTATATATTATAATGAAACTCACTATAACCAATTTAAATAGACATTTATATAACTGATTATTGTTTTATCTAATATTTTAATCTTTAACAGCAATATTTTATATACATTTGCAGTACTGCTATACAAGCAGAGAAGTTAATATGTTTAATATTTTTTACACATTAACCATATCAAAAGTCAGACTGAGATGATGTATAAATATAAAGCCCGGCCACTTTTCCAAGACAATTGTACTCCTCACTAACTACTAGAAGCAAACATCTCTCCTTTGGATACTCTTATTTATAACGCTCAGGCATCATCAGCCAAATCTGACCACTATATTAACAAAAAAAGATTTTAAAATGCTTCAAGCACTTAATTCCCTTGACTAGCATAAAGATCAAGAATTGACATGATTTAAACTACAAGACACACAGATATAACTGAAACAATTTGATTTTAATTAATATTATATGGTGAGGTATGGAAAGAGAGAATTAAGCCAAATTAACAACTTAAAACAATATATTTATTAACAACAATAACAACAACAAAAAAAACCCAGTATAATAATCAAAATAAAAAGTAAATTAAATTACATTAATTATAGAGTTCTTTACTATAGATTAGTCCATCAATTACTTTTTAGTTTTATAAAGTTTGTAAAGAGAATAAAATTTGTCTAGATTTTAGATTTATCATATATCTTTATATAATATAGAGAGTGTACCAATAGCTCAAACAAGCTCTTAATTCAGAAGTGCGGTAAGAAAAAATATTTAAAATCTCTATCCAGAACCCCAGACCTATCACTAGCTCCTCACTAAGATAAGCCATAAGTTCAAAACCAATTAGTCTGGGGATAGGAATCTTCTGGATAGAGATTTTTACATATTTTCTCTTACTGCACTTATGAATTAAGAGCTTGTTTGAGCTATTGGTATGCTCTCTATATTACACATTTGTAAATACAATCATAAAAGCAATGCCACACTATATATGACTTGCTTTATTGATTATCATATATCTTTATATTTACCTAAATTTTGTTATAGCTTTTATTTCTGGAGGGCACTTCTGTCCTCTTGAATGTTGATCGAGTTCATAAGTGGCATTTTCAGCTTCTTTTGGCAGCTGGTTGCTCCTCTTTTCTGGGACAGCATATATCTTTGGTCTTGTTTGGCAATAATTTTCTCTGATGACGGAGATATTCCAGCAATGATGGTCAAGGATATTTACTACATTTCAGGCAGTCAAATAAAAGAACCAGGCAGTGAATATTAAACAAACCCCCGGCTGATAGTATAGCAGCTCATGGCGATGTTAAGATGTCCGCATATTTAGCTATACATTTCTGATGAACTGGAGACTGTATAGCAAATCAGCTGTAGAATGAGTAACAGTGCACTACTGACATGATAGCAAACTAAATGAGACTCTTAACAGAAAAATTCAGCAAGCTTTTATACTCTTACCAATAGTTGTCTGAGACTATCCACATTCAAATTCTCTCTCTTTTTTAAAATTAATCCTCTCTTTTTCTTAATTATAACATTAATTAAATCTATTATCTAACCAGTTGGAAATACTAATTTCTAATAAAATGTAATTCTTCCTGATCACATAATTTACAAAATATTTTGATTTTAATTAGATCTCTAATTAAATAGTTTCGATAATTATTTGTACAATCAAATTCTTTTCACTAAAAAACTTTAGTTACTTTTACATATTCAAAGTTACAATCTAGTTTCTTTGTTTTCACAATCCATCAGAAATTTCTTCTATAAGTGTTCTTTTAAAATAGTAACTCTAAAAACTCCTATATTACGATAGACTTTATTCAGACTTTTGATTTATTAAAAAAACATATCCTTACTTTTATCTATTAAAGTCTTTATTTATTTATTTAAAAAAATACCTTATTATTTTTTCTTAAATATCATTTTAAAATGTTTTATGTAACACATATATACATTATATATAAAGCTCACAAATAAGCTCTTAACAAGGGTTTGTAGAATATCCCCAACTTCAGACAGATTTCTGCTACTGGCGTGCTCAATGAGGTGCTAGAATATTCAAGCATTAGATTAAAAATATCAGGACAAGCCCAGCACTTTATCTAATGTATAACTATTAAGTAGAAAATCTGAAATTTTCAGACGTCCATATGTCTTCCAATCCAGCTGTCTAACTTAAATAGCTATATGGGACTGAACTAAGTTCAGATACACCATATATTAATAGCTTTAGCAATATAAAATCGCCAAAGCCTTAACAGCAAAAAATAAAATCACAAAAAAAATCAAGTCACGTCACATGATCTAATTTAATATAGGTTGTATTACAAATGTTATACAGAGTTCGCAAATAAGCTCTTGAAAGCTTCGCAGAATATTCCCAACCCCAGACCGGTTTCTGCTATTGGTGTCCTCAGTGAGGTGCTAGGACATTCAAGCATTAGATTAAAAATACCAAGACAAACCTAGCAATTAAAAAAACAATAATTTTATATTTCGATAACATGTATTTCAATGACATTAAATTCAAAATTAAAAAAAAACAATCGATGAATAAGGAAAAACATTAACGGGCCATAAATAGTGATTAGTAAGGCAAAGACCATTTCAAATCCTTGCATAGAAAATAGTGAAGACAAAACTCACCAGACTAAACAAATGACAGATAGTGAGGGGCTTTAAAGTTTACTAATCTTATTTAATTCTGTAGCTACTAATATTTACATACAAATTTGTTTAACTATCAGGCAAAAAAAATTAAGCGTGCTCAGAAATCCTAAACCATCTAAAAAAATTTCTAAGTTTCATCCAAATGTGAATCCTAAGTCGTATACATAATGAGTGGATAATTTAATCACCATGCTGTAAGCCCTTTATATGTATATATATTTCAATTCTAGATTTATTTAAAAAATATAAATGAGAAAGCTTATATAATAAAATTATTTCAGTAAATGTATTGTACTGTTTATTTATATATATGGTACAAATTGCTATTTAATATTGTATATCATTTAAATAAAAAAGAGAGAACCCGATCTTTAATTTTTTTTTTGTAATATAATGTTGTTTTAAAAAAAACGTACAGTGAAAGTTTAATTTTTCTTTTTTTTATATATAATTTAACTAAAATAAATTCAATGTTGGAAAGTGCATACTAAATAATTGATTCAAATAATGAAAGGAAATTTCAAAGGTAAAGGATTGCTATCAAAAGCGACTTTCTGATAGTAATTAATAATGGCAGAAATTCATAACGAGAAAAGAGACTTTGTAATAAAAAAATGAGAAATAATGTAGAAGTTTATAAAATAGAACAAAAGGTAAAAAGAATATGCGCAGAACTTCTAAAAAGAATCCGGGATATAAAAGGAGCCGACAGGTTTGAAAAGGGTCTTTGTCTTGTTGTTCCAGAGAGTGTTGAGCAATTTGAAGTGCCCCGTATTTTTTTTTAATAAAAAAATTAAAATGTGTCCACTTAGATACGAACTGAAATTACTCTCCATGAGTGAGTAGAACTCTATCGTTTGCCGACACTTTCTCTCGAGAAAAGTCATCTAGATCATCGTCTGGCTCTACCTAAATACCGATCAGAGATTTGGAAGGAATGAAACAACAAAAAGAAAACTGCTGCAGATTACCCATTGAAGGAATTGGACATCGGATGATCAATGACCTGCTTAAATTTCAACTTACTGGTGAGTTAATGGCCATAACTTTTACATAAAGCTTTATGAACTGATATCTGAATGAAATGTTTATCCCATAATTTTTTGATCTAAAGATTTGCAAACTGAGTAGTGAATGAAACTGTTACCACAGAAAAATAAGACACAAACTAACTATTGCTTCATTATTTGAATCAAATTATTAAATTCATTATGCACAATACTTTCCAATATTATAATTTTTTTTTTATCATAAATATTAAATGTTTGATGGGCTAGAATAAATCTTTATTATTAACATAACTTTCATTGTACGTGTATAAAATTAATAATTGTTATTATATTTAAGTTGTAGTTTTGATTATTTAGATTCAAATTAGTGTATAAATTACCTTTGCTAAGTACATTTATTTTCTTAATTAAGTCAAAGGGGAATATCTTCTACTATTTAATGGGAATTTTAATCCCGATCGTATAATTACTACTTTACGAGTTACGATATGTTTGACGCAGAATCAGTGAGTCTAAGTGACTCTGGCGCCCTCATTTATAAATAAAAAACTGATTCAGCTTGCAATTGTACTCGTAACAATTCTAGGCCGAGTTGATCAGGAAAGATAGTTATGTTTTTAGAATAATAATGAAACCTTTTTTTGAAATAAAAAAATGAAACATTTTTTTTCTTTTACACAACTTGATCAACTCGCGCAGTTTATTGTGTATAGAGGCCTAGCAAGACGGAAAACGTTATAATGGCGACCCAACTCGGGCGTACGAAAAAAAACACGACCTGAGAAAATTTAAAAATGGCATAAAATTGAGAATTTAATGTCCGTAGCTGGAAAATAAATATGACCACAAATAGTGCGCAAGTCTAAAAAGTTATTGCATATGATTACAAAAGTTTTTTTTAAGAGTAGGATAAGAGTATACGATTTTAAATAAGTTTATAATGAAACAAAATAATAGTGAATAAATTAAATAATAAATAAAATCGATTAAAGGCTAGTAATGACGGAAAAGGTAGAGAGGTATGAGAGGGTGATAAAAGAGAGGGGTGTTGGTGAACGAGTTTATTAGCAAAGCAAAATAAAATATTGAATTTATATCATAACAATTGATGAAGTTAAGATTTTGTTTACTATAGCAAAAATAAACAACACAGCCATATATGAAATTGAGAAGTAGTAAAAATATACAAAATATGGCAGAAGGCGAGAAAGAATTAAAAGAGGGTATGGAACCCTTCATAAGAAAACTATTACACAAATTCAAAATGGAATTCAAAGAAAATATAAAGAAAGAAATGGCAGAGATGGTCAGAGAATTAAAAGAAGAAATAAAAGAACCAGTAAAAAAAAAAAAGAGGAAAAAGAGAAGAAATGATCAGTAGAACAACAGAGGAAAAGAGGATAGATAATCTTATTTGTGAGTGGGACAGCGAATCGATTAAGTACACGTCTCAAGAATGCCCAAATAAACGATATCAGGGTAGAGACATTGTGGGATCCTGGCAGCCAGATATCAGTAATGTCGGAAACAATGTATGAACGCATGCGGAGCCAACCCATAGAGATACCAACTCTACTGGTGAAAAGCACGCAAATAACAATAAGGCACAATTGGGCTCGAAACAAGTTTGGGTGCAAATGAAAATAGGGGATAAAATTATACTCCACACGTTTTTAATTCTAAAAGAGTTGGTACATGAAGCCATATTGGGGTCAGACTTTATGCACAAAACTGGGTGTGTGATCAATTATAAAGATTATCTGCGAAGGGAAAGAAGTGGAGTTTGGGTCGCGGATGAGAATGAATCAGCAAAACGTATGTAATGTGGAGGTTGAGATAGAACATCCTTCAATAGAGGCATAGATTGATGAGATAATAAATGAAATGAAGGAAGAATGGAAAGGGGACCTAAAAGAAGTTCTAATTGAATATAAATCGAATTTTTCAGATAAACCCAGGGTTATTAAAGGGTATGAGCACAGGATCAAGGTTGCTGACAGTACACCATACCAGGCAAGATCATACCCAGTGCCACACCAATATAGAGCTGAGGTAGAGAGAGAATTAGCTCCATGGAGGAGTGAGATATTATCACTAAGGATTCATCAGCATATAATAACCCATTGGTGGTTGTAAAAAAAAAAGATGGAGCCATAAGACTGTGTTTGGATGCCAGGCAATTGAACAAGATTACATGGCCGGATCAAAATGTTCCACCTCCAATTAATGAGTTGGTAAATAACCTTCGGGGATAAAATATATTTTCCACGTTAGATCTGACTGCCAGCTATTGGCCGATGAAGTTACAGCCTGCTGACCGGAAGTACATGGCATTTTGATATAATGGCATATCGTACCAATTTAACAGAATACCTTTTGGTCTCAAGAATAGTGGAGCAGGCCTGCTAAAATGTCTTGACCGTGTACTGTCCCCTGAGATCAAAAAATTAATCACTATCTACATGGATGATGTGATTATTGCATCTAATAACTCTCATGAGCACTTACAACATCTCAAGTTGTTTCTACAAGAGTGCAATATAAAGGATATTCGCATTAATTTACAAAAAAGCTGTTTAGCAGCGAAAAAGTGACGTTCTTAGGGCACTTAATTAATGCAAATGGACACCACCCTGACAAAATCCAGGCAATACGAGATTTCCCAGTCCCTTGTACACCAAAATAGGTGAGATCATTTTTGGGGATGTGTAATTTCTACAATAAATTTTACAAAAACTTTGCTTCAGACATGGAGCCTCTGCTGCAATTATTATGTAAGGGAATGTCATGGAAATGGACTGAAGAGCATGAGACCAATTTCAGGGTTGTTAAAGAGAAGTTCCTTAGCGAAGTTATGTTGGTTTACTCTGACCTAAGGAAGCCGTTTATTGTTCAGGTAGACAGTAGTGGGTATGGGTTAGGTGCAGCTCATATGCAAGCTAAAGAGGATGGTACCTAAAGTGTAATTTATTTTGTCAGCAGACCATTGCGAGGTGCAGAGATTAATTACTGTGTAACAGAGAAAGAGACCTTGGCTGTGGTGTGGGCATTTCAGAAGTTCCGCCAATTCTTGATAGGATCGGAAACGATTGTTAGGACAGATCATAAGAGCGTGGAATTCTTAAACCACAGTTATTTAACAAATAGTAAGCTACTCCGATGGAGCCTTTTTCTCCAGGAGTCCAATTATTCCATCCAGTATTGTAAGGGCACTGAAAATGTGGTAACCGACACATTGAGCCGGAATATTGTTCCTGATACACAGGACCATCCGCTGATGGAAGATATCTGTTAGGCAAGTGTAGAATTAGAAATGGACACTGCAGTAGAAGGATCGAGACACTTAGGAAAGGTACAATGGCAAGGCCCTACCTACAAGAAAATTATTGACCAACTAGAAGACAAAAATGAAGTGGGAGAAACAGCAGATACTAACGCTGGTGAGAGATACCGCCTGAAAGAAGGTATCCTGTGGCATATCACTGACCTGCAAAGGGATCAGTGGAAAATGATTATACCAGAGAGATTACAGGATGGACTTATTACGTACACCCATCATTTGTATGGGCACTATGGTGTAAATAAAGTGGAAGGCTTATTGAAAACATGGTTCCATTGGCCGAATATGAGAGCACAGGTCGCCCGGATAGTAAGCTCATGCGAGACCTGTCAGAAGACAAAACCAGCAAACAAGTCATATCAAGGTCCATTGAATCCTATTATCCCTAAGGAACCAATGACGTAATGGCTATTGATTTCTATGGACCATTGCCAGCTTTTGGGAAAATGAAATATCTACTAGTGCTATATGACCTTTTTTCAAAATGGGTGTCAGCATATCTGGTGACCCAGGCCAATACTAGGAATGCCATATGAGCCCTTGAGGTACGATATTTTAAAAGGGTAGGCAGACTAAAAGCTATTTTGTCGAACCACAGTATGCCTTTTACATCTTATGACTGGCAATAGTGGATAGAGAGGATGGAGGTAAAACACCTATTGTCATCCATACGAAATCGGCAATCCAACCCTTACGAGCGGGTGATGAGAGAAAGGACACCTCTTCAGGGTATATACTGCGTCCAACCATAGAGGGGGTGAAACAATTCCCAAGAGTATTAAATTTCATAAATTGGACTCATAATGAATCCACCAGATTTGCACCTGTAAGACTTCAATTCGGACAAGCGGTACCTCAATTGTATAAACCCACATTACCTGCTAGTCCAGAAAACATTGATAAAGGGAGAGATCACGAAGAAGCAAAAAAAAATTGGAACACTGCACCAAGCTCCGGACCATCCGGAAAGGAGTCCTGACTGATAAGTTTAAAACAGGGGATATGGTATGGGTCAAAAAGAACCCCGTGAGCCAAACTGGGAAGCATATTTTTAAAAAGTTTTGGTACGAGGGACCTTACCAAATCAGCCGACGGGATGGTCCCAATGCTTTCACTTTAGAGAATGGTGAAGGAGAAAGGGGCACCTCTAACACTAGGTCATTGAAACCGTATAAAACTAGGACGTGGGTTAGAAGTACTCCATAAAGACTTATTAAGAATAAAATTAGTTTAAACCTCTATTTTTATTCTCATTCCCCTGTGCCAGTGGTATTGTACTGTTTATTTATATATATGGTACAAATTACTATTTAATATTGCATATCATCTAAATAAAAAAGAGAGAACTCGATCTTTAATTTTTTTTTTGTAATATAATGTTGTTTTAAGAAAAATGTACAGTGAAAGTTTAATTTTTCTTTTTTTTTATATATAATTTAACTAAAATAAATTCAATGTTGGAAAGTGCATACTGAATAATTGATTCAAATAGTGAAAGGAAATTTCAAAGGTAAAAGATTGCTATCAGAAACGACTTTCTGATATTAATTAAAAATGGCAGAAATTCATAACAAGAAAAGAGACTTTGTAATAAAAAAATAAGAAATAATGTAGAGTTTATAAAATAGAACAAAAGGTAAAAAGAATATGCGCAGAACTTCTAAACAGAATCCGGAATATAAAAGGAGCCGACAGGTTTGAAAAGGGTTTTTGTCTTGTTGTTCCAGAGTGTGTTGAGCAATTTGAAGTGCCCCGTATTTTTTTTTAATAAAAAAATTAAAATGTGTCCACTTAGATACGAACTGAAACCACTCTCCATGAGTGAGTAGAACTCTTGTATCGTTTGCCAACATTTTCTCTCGAGAAAAGTCACCTAGATCGTCGTCTGGCTCTACCTAAATACCGATCGGAGATTTGGAAGGAATGAAACAACAAAAAGAAAACTGCTGCGGACTACCCAGTGAAGGAATTGGACGTCGGATGATCAATGACTTGCTTAAATATCAACTTACCGGTGAGTTAATGACCATAACTTTTACATAAAGCTTTATGAACTGAGATTTGAATGAAATGTTTATCCCATAATTTTTTGATCCAAAGATTTGCGAACTAAGTAGTGAATGAAACTGTTACCACGGAAAAATAAGACACAAACTAACTATTGCTTCATTATTTGAATCAAATTATTAAATTCATTATGCACAATACTTTCCAATATTATAATTTTTTTTTTTATCATAAATATTAAATGTTTGACGATGTAACAGTATATGCCATTACATTAATTTAAAATTAGAATAAAAATGGTTTTAAGTTCGTAAATAAAAAAAAACTAAAAGCTAAAATTAAAGAATTGTTCAATGTACGTATATATATTCGCACAGATGCAAAACTTTAAAAATTATTTTCCTTTTAAAAAAAAAAATATTTGAACGTACTTTTTTATAAAAAAGTACAAGATCTAAAGATAAAATATTTTTATAAATGGAAATGATGTGTTTATTAATTATCGAAAAGCAAGCTAGCCCTTGGGGATCTTATATAAAAAAGTCAGATGAAATATAGATAAGAGAACAAAAATAAATTAGATGTCAAATAGAAGCAGCAATGAAGGCTCAGCCCATAATGAAAAATTGGAATAGGAAACCACTGTTCAGTGAATCCGGACGATTGGTATAAAAGGAAAAATATTGAAATTAAGAACAGTTCCAGCTTGATTTTGTGAGAAGAGCGATAAGACGCACTTGTCGCTCTCTCTCACTTATTTCAAATGAAATGACTGTAATACCAGAATTGAATCAGCTAAGGCCACCTTCAGATAGACCGGTCTTCAAATAAAGACTTTGTGGGAATTGACACCAGGAACCGGGAGCTCTTCTACTGTAAGATATAAATGGAAAAATTTTACTACAAGTAATTAAGAACTTTAAAGATTTGACAAGCTAAGCATAATTTTTTTTAAATGAACTTTAATCTGACTTTTCAAATCAATTATTAATGTTTAATTTTTATACATTTGAGTTTGCTAAAAATCATTTCCATTTTTTTTATTTTTATTAGTATTTGTTGTATAAATTATTTAAATGCATTAAATTTAAGTTGGGTATAGCCGCTTGCATGGATTCGTTAACGTTTAATTATGTTTTTGTTTTCATATTTGATTAGAATATATAGACATTCGGTAAATAATGATACCTTACGGTATCTAAAATGTATTTATTCGGATGTCTTTAAGTTATTGGTGTCAATGCGGCATCTTATGATGAATGCCATTGGGTTTCTTGTAAATTTCCCTTTGCAATTCCATCAATGACTTTATATTTTGATCGTTTATGTTTATTTTGAAATGTTTTTGACCATGTAATCTATGTAGCCAATCTATATAACATTATAAAACAAACTTTTATAAAATTCATCTGTGCGAAATTATATAAATGTTAAAATTAAGTTGGGCATGAATGGCTATATAGATTTGTAAAGTTATATTAATTAATTAAGGGTGGTTAATCTTGGGTTATTTGTTTCATAGTTGGATTGGGTCAATGGATTGGATATATCGGTGTAATTAGTAACTGTAGTATGAGGTCCGCCACATGCAGAATCACATTATATGCCGCACACCCCCTTTTTGCCTATGGAAGGGGATAGTAAGACGGAAAACGCAGTCAGTCCCTTCCTATGGAGTTTTTTTATTATTGTTCTTCTTACCAGACAGATGTAGCATTCCTGTCTGGACAAGAGTCAATGACTTCTCTAACTATGCTGTTCAGATGTACATTCCTGACAGTATAGTATTTGTGCTGTCATATTTCATGCTCCATTGAATACATCGATGTATCAGATGGATTGATGTCAGTTTGACTGCAAACTTTTGGCCTAAGGTTAAATAAGGAATAGAATATTTTCTTTTCAAATGCAATCTATGTAGTTTATTCATACTCGACACTCTTAAAAAAATATTATTAAATTCATCTGTACGGATGGTTTAAAATTTAAAAAAATAATTTAAATTCAAAAGTTAATATTAAAATCTAAGATAATAAATATTATTCCTCAAATTTTAAATGATTATATATGTGCGTTAATAAATGTTGTTTGTGCTTTAATTACTGGCAGTGGCTTAAATAAATAAAGTTATATATTATTATCTCTGCGTCTCACTGAGCTAGTGCCAAGGGCTGACAGTCTTAATAAATAAAAGTTGGATCTTTAACAGCGCGTATCTGCCTACTCTATAAATTGTCTAGGTTCAAATGGCCTAGTGGTGCCCCATAGTACAGATACAGTAAGACTCAAACTCCCAGACCATTATAACAGGCTAGAATAAATCTTTATTATTAACATAACTTTCATTGTACGTGTATAAAATTAATAATTGTTATTATATTTAAGTTTTAGTTTTGATTATTTAGATTCAAATTAGTGTATAAATTACCTTTGCTAAGTAGATTTATTTTCTTAATTAAGTCAAAGGGGAATATCTTCTACTATTTAACGGGCATTTTAATCCCGATCGTATTACTACTTTACGAGTTACGATATGTTTGACGCAGAATCAATGAGTCTAAGCGACTCTGGCATCCTCATTTATAAATAAAAAACTGATTCAGCTTGCAATTGTACTCATAACAATTCTAGGCCGAGTTGATCAGGAAAGATAGTTATGTTTTTAGAATAATAATGAAACATTCTTCTTTTTTTGAAATAAAAAAATGAAACATTTTTTTTTCTTTTACATAACTTGATCAACTCGCGTAGTTTATTGCGTATAGAGGCCTAGCAAGATGGAAAATGTTATAGTATATATACTGAGTTGTTTATAAAAGTCAAAAAATAATTAAACATTTAATAAATTGTGTGTGTGTGAGTATATATATATAAATGAGGAAGCAAAATGTACAATGATTAATGCATCCAGCTAGTATATTCATGGCTTTTGAATCCAGTTGAAAATTGATAATATTTCCAGATATCTGAGAATTTCTGAAAAAAAACTTTTTTATAGTAAACTCCCAGTCAATATAATCATTTAATTATTATTTTGTAAATATGTGTCAAGCTATTTTTACCTAAAAAGTAAATCAGGAAGGGGTGTGGGGATTCCTTGAGAACCAGTATTACCTAACCAAATGGCTTATTTTTGTTGTTTCTCTGTGGCGAGATACCAAAAAAGTCTTTACTTTGCAGTTGATTATTTAAGATTGATTTTTATTTATATATATAATGCAATATTAAAAAGTGCTCTCCATAGAGCGATTTGAATTAAGATTTTAAATGTACATATTAGTAGGAAATTTAAAAAATTTTAAACTATGAAAAACTAACACACAGCGAATTGATTTCTAGGCTTTATCCTTTTTCATAATACTAAGTCTTTTCAACACAATGAACCAATTCAGAAATTATGTGTGTGTGTGCAATTGCCAATGTATTTAAATATATATGCAAAAAAAAAAAAAAAGAATTGTTTATTAATAATTGGAATATTATATGGTAAGTTACAATTGGTTGCACGAGTAAAAAAAAAAGCTAGATGATAATCTTAGCTTGAATTATTTAACTTTTTATAAATATTTAACCCATGTGAAGATTATACTATAATTTCTTGCAGTTACCTCAAAAAGCTCCACGAGCAGTCTTTTTATTTACGATTATTATACTGACAATAATAGAGACTCCTTGCATAACTGGACATTAATAGCATGCACAAATGACAAATCCTCTAATCATTTATTCTATTACAAACTAACAGATTTATAAATTTGGAATAAATAAATAAAAAATATTTATTGGATGATTAGATGGAAAGCACAACAACAAAAATGAACAGATTATATTTTTGTATTTGATTATCCTGCGCTTTGCAAATCGACTCTCTGACATCACTAAAACTGCTTTTTAATAAAAAAATATAACACAGAAACATTTTTGTAATTTATTAGTTAAAAAAAAGAGGAAAACTTACTTATTTACAGGAGATTTTACAACTCCAAACAAGCTCTCTTTTAATACAGAAACTGATTCTTTTTCAGCGGGTGTTAAGAATGGTGAATCCGAGGTATTGGACTGGGCTGCAATATATAAAACCCAAGCATCTTCTTCAAATATAAAATGAAGACTACCTTCCCCTAAACCAACGGAATACTGAAAAAATGTTATATATATAATTATTTTAAATGATCATGAAAATGATTTTACATCTTATCAAATATTACATTTTGAAATACAAGTGTCAAATTAACTCAACCCACATCTTTGACACTATCCATTCTAAATAAATATAATAATGACTACTATTAATCATTTACTAAACTAGAGCACAAAATGCATCTTGGGGGGTCATTTGTCTTTTATTGACATATGAATTTAAAAGAATGACATGAATTTAAAAGAATATATAGTAATATTAAGGTTATTTAATATACTTATCAAATATGTAATCCTAAATAAATATATACCTATTTCATAAAGCAAAAAGTTTGAATATATTACTAAGAGAATTTACAAGCATGATTTTTAAAAAATGATTTAAATACACCTGTAAATAAGGCCTATCTTTTGTTAATTTAATGCCAATCTATTTTGTCAGATAATAGACCATTTTTTATTTGACAAAATAAACTGTTATTAATTTAACAAAAGATAGGCATTATTTACAGGTTTATTTAAATGATTCCTCAGGAATCTTGCTTATAAATTGTCTTAGTAATAATGTATTTGAACCTATTGTTCTGTAAAGTAGGTTTATATATATATAAAATAATAAATGAATGACTAATCATTTAATGTGTTGAACATAAATTGGAATCTATAATTTGTCATATACAAATCTTTCTATATTAAAAATGTAACATTATCAAAACCTATATTTGTAAGAATATTATATAACACTCTTATTTAAAATAGTATTAATTTGCATTTTATACATATATAAGCATTTTATGTTTGATAATGATAAATATACTTTTAATATGTAGCAATATGTGTTATGTAAATAAAAAAATTCTATTTTATATTGCACATGTTGCCAGAAGTAATTAATTATTCATTTATTAAACAATTATATCTATATTTTATTAAATATCTTATATATATAAATATATTACCAGATAAGTCAATCCATCTCCAATTCAGATAATGAAATTGATCATCCAATAATTGGGCATTTCATATATATATTGGATGAAAAATATGCTAAATAAAAATGCAGATATTTACCGATCGTGATTATTCAAGATCTTTTTTTTATGTATTAAAAGCAACATATGGACATGAGAAACAATCTCATTAAATCTAGCAATGGCCCTCTCTTATATGATGATAATAATATTTTAAACAGATGGAAAGAATATTTTGATCATCTTTTAAACAATGATACAAGAACTTTATTTTTTTCTATTCATTTAGATTTGGACAAAGATATTCAGTTTAATGAAGTCAAAAGAGCTCTTTGTAATCATAAAAGTGGAAAAGCTGCAGTTCCAGATAAATACTTGGAGAAGTTTTAAAATAGTGATATGTTAGCTTTTCAACATATTGGAATTTTTTAGGAATACCTGGATCCATGAATGTGTGGTATTCAAACCTAAGAATGCTTTAATTGTCCCAATTTTTAAAAGCAAAATGAATAGACAGGATTGTGGTAACTATTGTGGAATATCATTATTATCCACTAAGCAAAAGTATTTCTCAAGAATTTTGAATGTGTTTTTAGGGAATCAAGAAGTACTATAGATATGATTTTTGTTGCCAGGCAAATGCAAGAAAAGTGTCTGACATTTCATTAAATTAATAAGATAGATCTATGACATTATTTGAAATTAATTGTTTATCTACCACACTTTATTCATATTATATAGTTTCTACATGATGGAATGAGAGGAAGCGTTACTACGATAGGTAGAAAATCTGAGGCATTTGAAATGAAAACTGATGTTAAACAAGGATGTGTACTTGCTCCAAGTTTGTTTTCAATTTTTATGAAAGTAATTGTTTATAGGTGGCTTAATCAGATAGGGATAAAGATATGATACAGGTTTGATGATGGAATTTTCAATCTGAATCGGTTAAAAAAAAAAATCATTTTCTTGGATTCTGGATTTACAGTATACTCATGGTTTTGCTATTTTTGCCAGTTCAAAAAACAATTTACAGACTGCTCTTAATATTTTAAATACAACTTATAAAGATCTTAATTTATTAAATAATGTTCAAAAAACTAAAGTTCTTTATCAGTCAGTAATGAAAGAAAAATCCTTAGTAAATTTTAATTTGGATAGTTATCAACTTGAGAATGTAAAGTAGTTTAAATATCTTGGTAGTTTTATCAGTACAAAAGTGAACTTAGAGGATGAGATAAAACACAGACTGCAGTGTGCTGCAGCCACTTTTAAGAATATTTCACCATCGGGAAATAACTACTGCAATTAAGTTAGCTGTATATAAAGCTGTTTTTTAATAATTTATTGTGTGGATGTGAAATTTGGATACCCTATCAGTGCAATATAAAGGCATTAGAAAAATTTCGGTTAAGGATGCTCCATAAAATTTTAAAATTACAATGGCAAGATCATAAAATCAGTCAATATAATCTTCAGCTTGCAGGATGTGATACTATTGAGTCCATTATTGTAAAATCACACTTTCCTTGGATTGGACATGTAAAATGAATAAACAATGGATGACATTCTAAAAGAGCATTTAAGGGTGAACTTGAATATGGGTTTTGTAGGAGAGATAGATCCCATCTACGTTATAAAAATTATTTCAAAGACATTCTAAAAAAGTTCAATGTCAACTGTTTCCATTGGGAAGATATGGGAAAGAATACTTTATGTTGGAAAGCTAAAATTAGATATGGTGTTGAAGTATTTCAGAAAGATTTTCTGCTGTTAAAAGACAACATTGTAAATTAACAAGTAAACAGAAAATTGAACTGCATGTTCTATATGTGAATGTATTTGTGGTTCATAGATCGGTTTGTATAGTCACCACAAAACTCATTTTTAGAATACTTTTTTTTTTGTTTGTCTCTTTTTTTCTTTTGGAATTTGAATGGCTGTAGTTTTTTTTCTCTCTCCCCTTTCTTTTCTTTTTTTCTTGGAATGGAATGGCCATTCTCATTATGAATGGTTGTTTTTTTTTTTATTATTATTATTATTATTATTATTATTATTATTATTATTATTATTATTATTATTATTATTATTATTATTATTATTATTATTATTATTATTATTATTATTATTATTATTATTATTATTATTATTATTATTATTATTATTATTATTATTATTATTATTATTATTATTATTATTATTATTATTATTATTATTATTATTATTATTATTATTATTATTATTATTATTATTATTATTATTATTATTATTATTATTATTATTATTATTATTATTATTATTATTATTATTATTATTATTATTATTATTATTATTATTATTATTATTATTATTATTATTATTATTATTATTATTATTATTATTATTATTATTATTATTATTATTATTATTATTATTATTATTATTATTATTATTATTATTATTATTATTATTATTATTATTATTATTATTATTATTATTATTATTATTATTATTATTATTATTATTATTATTATTATTATTATTATTATTATTATTATTATTATTATTATTATTATTATTATTATTATTATTATTATTATTATTATTATTATTATGTTTCAAAGCAAAACTTTATTGAGTCTAAAAAGTTACAGAGTCATATATTGATTTTTTACAAATGAAAAACAAATTACAACTTTCAGTATATAAGTCTTTATCTTTTCTGCATCCTTTTTTTTTCTTCTTGTTTTTAAATTTGGTCTTCTATCTAGTTCAGTTTATGCTTGCATTTTTTTTTTTTTTAAAGTTGGAAAAAATGCTGATGTTGAAAATGTCATCATCTATCTTATTGGTCTTTATATTTCATAGACTGGATCTCTGTTTCAAGTGTGACCATGTGGCTGCAAATATATCTGGTTGAGCTAGGATGCTGTCTCTTTTTCTTAACAGTTCTAGTTTTATTGAATATGTTGCTGGGTGGCGTCGAGGGTTATTGGCAAGTGCAAAAGTGCATCTGGTGCACCAGTAGGCATAAAGGCTGTATGTTGCTGCACGAATAGCAGGGTTATTGCCTTTTTTAAATGTATTTATTATTTCATCTATTGAAATGATAGCCTTTCTGTATGTGGTAAACATTGTGCGACGTATTGTTTCTAGGGCACTGCAGGAATGAAGAAAATGATCTTGTGTCTCTTCTTCTCTATGACATAGTCCGCACATGGGGTCTATATTGGTATAGAATCTACGAAATCTAAGGAAATGGGTTGTGGGTAGAGCATTGAGATTAAGCTTAAGTAGAAAATCGAATAATTTTGGTTCTAATGACCATTTTCTGAATTGTTGCAGTAGTTGCCTGTTGTCTATTCCAAGAACTGATGGATGTAGATTGGGTGTCTGGTTGGGATGTAGTATATTGTAAATGTCCCAGTATGTATACTTGTTGTCATTATTGAGTGATATTTTGTTGTATATTGGCTTGAGTTCTTCAATCAGTGTGGATAGATATCCATATGAAGGGGGTGGTCTGTCTGTGGGTATTATACTGATTACACACTCCAGGTCTGGAAATCTTTTTATGGTTGCTGTTATTAGATTTACTGATTTCTGTGTGTAAAAAACATTGATTGTATGGAGTCCAAGTCCATTGCTATGTGGTGGTCTGCTCAGATTTTTTAAAGAGATTGCCACTGTCTTTCTCTTCCATATTAGTTTGTTACAGATTGACGAGATTTTAGATATGAATGTTTTTGCAAATTTGATTATAGGTGTATAGTATGTAATTTTTGTAGTTATAAGTTGATTAAATAGTGCTACCTTTGCATATATTGACAGGTATGACTTTTCAAGTGAGGCTGTGATTTTTTCAGCATCTATTTTTAATTTATTTTGAATTTTTTGCCTCATTCCATTGGTTCCAAGGTAGAATGGGAAACCAAGGAAAGCAGATGGTTTACCATTAAACATCTCTGTACAGTGCTTGCCTGTGTATATTGACCATGCAGCAGTTTTATTTGTGTTAATTTTTAAATTAAAATTTGAGGTATAATTCTTGATTATCTCTTGTAATATGGGGAGGTTCTTTTTAGAGGGGAGGAAAACGGTTACATCGTCCATATAGGCTATGCATGATATATTTAAAGCAGTGTTTGGAATTTGAATGCCTTTTATTTTTTTCTGTATCTCTATTAATAGAGGATTTATATATATTGTAAAGAGCAAGGCACTTAGGGGGGATCCTTGTGGGATGGATTGACTCGGTCTGAAGGCTGGTGATTTTTTTCCATTCAATGTGATGTGAATTTCACGGCTGAGTAGCAGATTTGCTATTATATATAGTAGGGATGGAGGTGTTGTTGTTTTTTTCAGCACGTCTAATAATTTGGCTATAGGCACTGAGTCAAAAGCTGCCTCAATGTCTAGTTGAACTATAATTGGTGCATATTTCTTTCTTTTTTTTTACTACTTCAATAATTGTTTTGTACATTAAGGCACCCTGGCCAATGGATGATCCTTTTTTGGCATATTGTGCTGATGATAACACAGGGAGTATGTGTTGTTCTATTTTTTCCTTTATCACTCTTTCAAGAATTTTTATTCCTAAAGGTCCCATTGAAATTGGTCGTAGATTAGATAAAGATGATATTGCTGTTGGTTTTTTGTTAAATGGAACCATTGCAATTGGGTATAGACTTTGTATGTTGTAAATTTTTTGGGATATGTAATTGGCTAGATCGCACAGGTATTTTGCTGTGAAGTGACTAAGATGTTTGAACACAAATTTGGGAATTCCTTGTGGTCCTGGGTGACATGTGTTTGTTATTGTTGCAAGTTGAAATACAATGTCAGTTGTTGTTATTGGTGTGTCTGTTTCAGGGTCTCCAAATATGTCTTCATTTGGTATGTACACACTCTGTTTTTGCAGTTTTTTTTTAAAGTGTTGATATATTGGGTTTATCATGTTATGTCCAGCTGTTATAGAACCATCTATTTCAAGTGCCATAGGCACTCTGACTGTGGATGGGTATCCCAATGCCCACCGTATGTATGCTCTGGTCCAAGTATGTTGTTGTGTAAGGCATATTTTTTTCTTTTTTATTGCTACATATTGCTTTAGTGTATTGCATGTATTGTTGTACATTTCTGTAAGTTTTTTAATTTGTGTTTGATTATCTGTAGTTGGTCTGGAAATGGTTATTCTTTTATGTAGTTCATCTGCCAATGCTAATAATCTGGTGGGGGGTGTTGAGTTGCAGGTAATATGATTGATGTTGAAAGAAAGTATATTGGTGAATGCTATATACTTTTGTACTGGATCGAGTGACATGTTTTGAAGTTTTTGGAGCATTATATATGTTTCTGAATATAGGAATTCAGTTGTTTGTGCTGGAAGAAGTATTCGCATAGTCTTTTGGAGGGCTATTGTTGTATTCTGTATTTTTGTTAGGTCGAGGGTGATGAACTGAGCAGCATGATCTGAGATTATAGATGGACAGAGTTCAAGATTAAAATAATGATGTAACATTGGTGAGTAGAAACACAAATCAATAAGTGACTTATATCTATTGTTATTAAAAGATATTGAGTTTGATGGGAGAAAACCCTCAGCACTCATAAGTGGGATTGTTATTTGATGGATCCATTTGGTGACAAAAGTTTGGTAGGTCATGTTGAAATCTCCCAGGAGTATTATGGGATTTGGTGTTGCTGTAAGCATTGAATTTATTGTTGCTATTATTCTGGAGATGATGATGGGGCCTGGTGGTATATATACAAATACTAGGTTAAGTGTGATATTTTTATGATGGAGTGTTAATATGATAAGATTAGAGTCAATATATATATAATTTTAAAAGAATCAAAAGGGCAGTTGTGGGAAATAATTATGCCTGTGCCACCTGATGGTGATGATGATTGCCTTGAGCAGGCACAAAAACCTTGGCTGACTAAATATTTTGATGGATCAATTTGAGAGCTGCTGTATATTTTTGTTTCCAAAAGCCCAAGTATGTGTGGTTGTGTTGTATGTAACCATTTTTTGAGATCAAAAAGTTTTTTGGTGGCATTTAAGCCTCTAATGTTGAGAGATCCAATTTTTATCTTCATGTTTTAAATAATTTTTTAACAGGGTATTGATTTTTATTTTATTTTTAATACTAAATTTTTGTTTATATTGCAGTAGATGGATGCTGATACATATTTAAGACATTGTTGGGTTTATCATCAGTTTTTCTTTCATTTAATATTGCTTCAGACTCTATACAGGCAATTTGTGATGAAACCGAACAGGTGTCCATTTGTTGTTGGCTTATATCCATTTCTATTTCATCATTTTCTAAATTGTATATGTCTGATGAGTTGTGCTTTTGGTCTGTTTTTTTTGCCTTTTTGGATTCATGATTTTTACTTGGTCTGCCGGGCTTCCTTTTTCCCTCTGGTGTATTCTCTTGAATAGGTGGAAGAGGGGCTTCTATTGCATCCATTATGTTTGATGCAGTTTTGTTTATAATTGTAGTTTTTTTTATTATTGGTATCTTTATATTATCTGGATTTATATTTTCATTATATAACTGTGTGTGTTTACTTTCTGTTTGTTATTTTTACTTGGTACACATTTTGTTTTATTGAGATGCTGATCCTGTGATGTAATTGCTGTATTTTGTGTTGTGGTTTCTTGAGAATTATTTTCGTTTGAATCTTGGATTTCTGTGTTAGTTTTTGTGTTATTATTTTTTTGGTTGGTCTTTGGGATAGGCAATTCTGATCCATTATTATTTTTGTTTGTGGGTGTTTGAACCTGTTTTTTTCCGGTTTCTATTATTGGGTTGCCAATGGATGTAGTGTTATTATAAATTTTATTTTCATCACTGGGTTGTTCTGGGGAGAGGATTTTAGTTTGTTCACAGTGATTGCTTTTTGTGTTATCGCACTGAGTAGCTAGGTGTCCTCTGTCCACAGCCAAAACAAAGTGGCTTTAGACCTCTTATTGAAGAGAGTGTCGTTTGATTGTAATTGTGTTGGAATGTTGGGGCTGTTTTTATGTAGTTTTATTTTAATTCAAAACGAATACATATCGTATAGGGTTCTTTTAAATATATAGGCTGTAGGGCTTACTTTTCCAAACGGGTTTATATTTTTGAAATCTTTATTTAAGATAGTATTTTTAAGACTCCAGAATTATATTTTTCCGGTTTTATCTATAATTACGAGGCGAATTATAAGGCTAAAATAGTGGATTGAAAACGTT
Organism: Epiperipatus broadwayi; assembly: GCA_028023455.1. Lineage (NCBI taxonomy): Eukaryota > Metazoa > Onychophora > Udeonychophora > Euonychophora > Peripatidae > Epiperipatus > Epiperipatus broadwayi. The sequence goes on from JAQFVV010000096.1 coordinate 4,868,020, forward strand.
TTTTGCTGGAGATAAAAATCAATGGTATATATCGAGAATTTGGGG
>JAQFVV010000096.1:4873064-4919725 GCA_028023455.1 Epiperipatus broadwayi
TGATCCTTCAAATTAATCTGATATGCACTGATTATTTATAATTGCATGGCCACAAATAGTATATTAGGTGAATTGCAATTTTAAAATGCAGGATGTTCAACATAGGTTAAAGAAATTGTTTTGGTATATTTCTAAATATATATTTAGTAAAATTTGAGTTACTACAAAGGCTATGAAAATAACCTATATTAAAGTATTACATAATTCTTTTTTCTTATACAGTAATTAGTCAGTAAATTAAATAATAATTTCTACGGCTGAAATAAATATTTCAAATATCTCGGAAATTGAAGCACTTAATAATTTTGGCTTACGAGATTAAATCCACATATGATGCACTTTTACATCGTAATGTCTTATCAACATACCTTTTTTATTTTTAAAAAAGGAAATTCTTGCTTCGCCCAAGTTTAATTATGAAAATATCAATTAGAAACCATCCCACGGAAACACTTCATCCCAGCTATTTTCATGCAACGAAAAATGCCAAATTGAAATTATGTATATATATATTAATTTTTTTTAAAAATTATTTTAATATTTAAATGAAACCAATTTTTATTAACATCTTGTTCCAATATACATATATATGTTACTCAACAATGTATACTAATATTTTAAGTATAAACTAAAATTAAATGCTTTATTTAAAATTACCTTTATAACTTTTAACCACTGTCCTTGCTGATTACATAATTCTTCACCTGAAGCATAGATAACTGTGTCATTACTACAAGGGATTTCAGTTAGCTTTTTGGACTGTTTAGACGGTGAGGCATAACAAGTAATCAAAGATGCTAACAATCCAGGTCGGGTGTTGTATTGAACGACAGCTGGCACATAACACAAAAAGTCAGGAAGATCACTATTGTTTTTAAAACAGTGGATGCAATTCTGAATACATCTAATTCTAGCAATTCGACGACGAGAAACATCCAAGTCCATTTCCTAACAAATATTTTAAAGACTATCCAAAAAACATTTTCATATTTACAATCGTTTTTTTGAATCGTCACTAGAGAGCGCTTTTTGGATTAAGTTAGGAAAATAAAATAAAACAATCAACTAAAATACGTTTAAAGTGTATATTAAATAGTAGTTATAAATTTAGTTTTAATATTTATTAACTTGAATATATGTATGTTATTTTATATTTATTTTGAAAAGTGCGTAACGTATTCGAAAAAAAAGAATGCCACATTCTGTAAATAAAAATGGCGTCAGCTAGTAACAACGTTCTGAATAATAAAACATATGAGTCGACTTTAAAAAATATTATTGATCAAAAAACATTGAAATGGATATTTGTTGGTGGAAAAGGAGGAGTAGGAAAAACAACATGCAGGTATTTTATTTTTAAAATTTAATTTATTTTATTCTATTTAATATTTGTTTACACGTAATTTTTATTTTTATGGCCGTTATATTTGTCTTGTTTTATTTATTGCGATTTCATTTTTTACATATTAATTCTTATAATTGAAATCAAGCACAATAATGTTAAGATTCGGTTCTACTTATATATTTTTTGTAAAACCTATTCATAATATTAGCCCTATTTTCTAATATTTTAAATAAAAACAAATCACAAATTGTTTAAAAGTTACTATTATTACTTAAATGTTTACAGAAATTATTGTAAAATATAATTACAAGTAAACTAAAGACCTAGATATTACTGCATACATTTTTGTTATAATTTCTAAATAAACACTGCTTTTTTTTCTTAAAAAGCTTTGATGAAAAAATTTTTTTGTTTTATGATCATAAAAAAAAAAAAAAACTAGAAATGTAATTGTTTTCTAAATAATTGAAGTCTTTTAATATTTGATACCACTGCATTTTTTCTCCTCATAAAAATGGTGTAGCTTTGATGTAAAAAAATTTTTTGTTTTTATGATCTTTATAAATAGAGATAAAAATATTTTATAGTAAATATTTGAAAAGCAAAAAATAACTTTCTTCAACCACATTTGGGATTTTTAGATTGAATGTGAAGTAAAGTCAAACTATATTGTACTTTGAATCGATTTGAAGTTAATAGATTATATAAATCACTAGATATTTCTGCAATAAATTAAGAAATAGTGATGTTTATTTGCTTAAAATAAATTAATATGTATGCTCATGTATATTTTCTATTTAGTATATCCATACTTACGTATTATATAATCATTAATTTCTGGACCTCTCATGATTTTATTTCAAGTTAAATCTAAAAATCGCAATTGTGGTTGGAAAAAAGCAATTATTTTTTTGCTTTTAATGCACGGTAAATGAAAGCATTTAATATAAAAAAATTTTTTTATTTCTATTTATTTTTAACTTTTTAGTATTGACACAGTAAATAATAATGTAAAACTATATTGCACTTTAAATCGACTTGATACTTATAGTTGATATATATATCACTAGATATTTCTGCTATAAGTTAATATATATACCTTTTATGTATATATCATATTTAGTATGTATAGATAATAATTTATGTACAGGCAATCACCTAGTTACAAATGTAATTGGCTCCTGATATGTGATTGGAAGTTGAAATTGTTTGAAAGTAGAGATCTGTAAAAAGACATCAGAAAGGGTTTTCAAAATACGGTATTTATTTAGTATTTGATTTCCAAATGACTGGAAGCATTCTCTTATCTTTTCCTTTCAATGCTCTAGGATTTCTGACTGATAAATTAGCATTGGCTTCAATTTAAAATCACCAGCTAAATTAACTCCAAGAAGCAAAGTTGATCTGTTTTCAGAAGGTTTATACCCAGTTGCATTAGAGAAAGTGGAAATAAATTCACTGGCAGCTTTCTTATCTGCACTGGTATCTTTCCCAGAACATTTAATATTATATAAAGAATATCTCATTTTAAATTTATAAAACCAGCCATTGTTTGTTAGAAATTCAAGAACAGAGTCTTTTAATTCTTTCTTCCAATCTTCATGCAAACTAACAGCCTTAGCTTGAATAATTGATAAACTCACTGGGATGCCTTTTTGATATTGATCTTCAATCCATAAAGCCAAGATTTCTCCATTTTATCCATTACTTTGCCATGTCTTTTTGAAACAATCTTTGAAGAAATATTTCCACAATTTTTAACATATTCCTTAATTTTGTTCTTGTTTTTCACAATTGCATATATTGTTGATCGGTTTAAATTACATTGAAGCAAAAGATTCACCATTTTCAGAACATTTAATTATATCCATTTGGGATTTATGAGACCTTGATTTGTTTTTGGTTGTATCAACACTGCTGTTTTTTCATTTCTCACTCATGTTTTAATTAATAAGAATGAAAAAAAATTCACCAAAACAGAAATATATACCGTGTATATGTAACATAATCGTGCATAAACTACTTTTAAAAACAAGCACTAATCAAGACAGTCTGTGACGATGCTAAAAATAAAAGTAATCAATGTCAGAGAGATGGAAAGATTTACTGTATTTTATATAGATTTTTATTCTTCTCTAAAATATATTTTTAATTATTTTCTAAATTCCAAAGTTTATCTTTCTTTAGAAAAAGTTCAATTATGAATATATGTAAATAGTTTTTTTTATCATGTGCATAGATAAAGATCTAAAATCCAAAAGCGGTTACGTAATTGCGAAATGTTTATAACTTGAGTGTTCATAACTGGGGGACTCCCTGTATTTAATAAACATTAAGTGATTAAAAATATGAAAAATCATTTTAAATGAAAAGTATTTGACATTTTTACATTTGATTGGAAATTTTTATTTTAAAAAAACAACAAATGCTTGCCAAAACTATATTGTAAATAAACTTTACTTAATACATATGATTTTATTTTACATCGATTTAACAGTTATAGTTTATATATATATATTACTAGATATTTCTGCATTAAGATTAATATGTATATCATATTTAATATGGTTATGTATAATAAAGCATTAATTATTTTTTAGTTGAAAAGTGTTTGAAATTTTTTCTTTTTATTTGATAATTTTTTTTTTTTTAAATGCTTAACAAAACTATATTATAAAATAATATTATTCTAACTTAAATGAAGCTTACAATTTTAAATTTGATATTAATATATTCAAATTTTTTCTACCCACTGATCCAGATTTAAAAAACTAGACCATCTATAAAATATTAGTGCTCTATCATTTTGGTAGTGATTTTAAAAAAAATGTTTATAATGTCAAATTATATTAATTTAAATCTATTAATTCTTGATTTTAAAATATTATAACTTTAAATTGAAACTAAAAAAAAATCTTTATACTATCCTCTCACAACCCTTATAAAATATATTAAAGGTCTAAAAATGAATTGTAAATTTGATATAAAAATATTCAAAATTTCTCTGCCCACTGGTCTAGATCTCAGAAACTAGATCACTTATCTAAAATATTATAATCATTATTTTGCCAAGTATTTCTTTTTTATGCACCAAATTTGAACTAATTTCATTGAATTTAAATCTATTAAACCTTGATTTAAAATTTTTATTGTAACTCAAATAATAAAAGTGATTATAATAGTATACAAACAAACTGTAACTTAAATAAAAATATTTAATAATAAAAAAAAAAAACAATTAGAAATGTAATTTTTTCTAAATATAGTAGTTTGCATCTATATCTATTATAATTATTGAGAAAAAAAGTATAATAGTACTATATAATAAATCAAAATATTAAAAATACAGTAGTATAATATTTAATTATTTTTCCATATTCTGCCATTCTAGATATTAATGTAAAATAATATTCTATCAATGTCAAATAATACTCATACAGAGTTTAAATATAAAATTTTAGTAATATTATTGTACTGAGTATACTTTCGACGTTTTCACTGACCATGAATATGACATGAAAATATCGAAAGTATATTCAATACAATTATATTATTAAAATTTTATATTTAAACTTTGTATGAGTATTATTTTACATTAATAGTATAATATTATAAAATATATCTCTTATATGAAAAATAGTATTTAACTATTAATTTAGAAAAGAATATATTAATTAAAATGACTGTAAAAACAAGGTATTATAAAGGAATTAGTGCATTCATAAAATACATAGAGAACTAATTAATGTAGCAATTCTTAAACAGCTACGGATTTATATGATAAAGATTTATTACTTTACACATCATTAAATTAAAAAAGCTGTGTTTTAGGAAAAGAGAGAGGAATAAATTAAAATGAAATGACAAAGTGCTAAAGTCACCAGAAAATAGTATATTATTTGAATAATGAAGATCAACCATGCAGCTCGTATTACATGATAAGAATCATCCAAAGATACAAAAATCTAATTGAGTATTAATACAGATAAAACCTTGCTTTAATCTTTCAAGCTAATAGGCTTTGACATTAATATATATAATCAGTGCATGAAATTTATGTTATGTTGCACATATTTATAGTTTATTAAACCACTAAACAATACATGATCACCATTCTTTATGCTTATAGAAACTGTTTACACCGAGACAAAATTCTCCATACAGTAGCACCACTTAATGGAAATCAGAAACCAGCCTGGAGTTATTGGATGAGTAAGCACTACATAGGGATTTTATGCATCCATTGATTACTCTGGCTTGCACTGAGTGGTGATATTATATGGAGAGTTTTGCCTTATGTTATTGTTTATTACTCTCCAAATAGTCACTTATGAAATTATTGTTAGAAATTATTATGTAAATCCTCAAAACACACGTGAACAAAGTTGCTATGTATAGCAAATATTCTTGCAAGTAAAATGAAATTTTGAATATTTTTTTTAAGATAACTTTGGGAGAAAATATTTGGTTCTAGACCATCATTATTTTTTTAAAAAATATATCAATCTTTATGATTTAAGTTAATCAACTACAGCTGAGTAAATTATTAGCCCTGTTAAAAATTCAAGTATTATAAATATCACACCCACACACAAAAGAATAGTTAGTTGATTTGTATTGCAAGTAATAGGTTGAATTTTGATCCAGGAACTTTTAGCTTTTATTGTGCAGACATGTGGAGAAAAATATTGTTTTATGAACTGTTTGATGATTGAGATGAGTTTAAGTTAGTATTTATATATAAAATTAATATAGTGTGGAAATATATCAGTAAAATAAATAAAACATTCTAATTAAGAACAATATGTAACAAATTAATTTCCATCCTTTTTTTAAATTCAAATATTGCCAAATTCTCAGAGATGGATTTGGACTGTATTTTGTGCTTTATCATTATTGTTCCCCTAATTGGTCAAAAGAAACATTTAAAAAGAATGCATAAATTTTTTTGGATTATATTGATATTTTTAATTCAACTTAAATTGACTAAACAAATTGTTGACATTATTTAAGGTAAGGAGAGGATGTGAGAAATTCAGATATCTACTTTTGGTTGACATTATTTAGGTACAATATTTGATATTAGTAGATAAACTTGGAAAAGTATTCCTTTTGAATACATCTAGAGATTTAGGAAAAACATTTTTAATTAGTTTGTTATTGGTAAAAGTTTAATCACTGGATGAAATTGTTTTTACAGTAACCTTATCCACTATACCACCTATCTTATTAGAAGACATCTGTTATAATTAACAAAGCTGCAAGGTCAAACCAGAATGTTTCTGATACTGATTTATGCAAAGATGGGTTTTTTCATACAATCAGCTATATATAATATGATCCTGTATTTGCAGATTTTTTTGGGTCACACTTAACTACATATGATATAATATTTCTACTCCACAATCCTAAATCTTATACTTTAATTATTCATGATATATTAACAATCTATTGTTATTTGGGGTTTAAAATTTGATTAAAACATAATTTTGCCCTCTTGAGAACTACATCAACCTTTAATGTGTAACATGTATATCATCAGAGAATGAAATGTAATTATATGATCGTTTGTTATATATATATATGTAGAAATCTCTATATATTTATTAAATTATAAAAATTGTAATTATACTTAATAATAGCAAATATTATAACAAATTCAAATTTTTCAATAATTTATCATATTTATTGGTATTTAATAACAAGACTTAGGAACAAATTAATGAGAAGTGATAAAGAAAAGAAGAAAGAACCAAAAAAGTAACGAAAACATATTAATAATTTTTATTAGTCATTGATTAGACTAGTGGTTGTCCAATAATGAATAGCGTAATTTTCATTACATCATTCTCATGTATGATTGGAACTGATTTCTATCCATTTTTAACACCTTGTGGGGGGATGTAATCATAAACATATGATCAGACGTGTGAAAAAGATGATTCCCAAGATACACATTTCCTGCTGAACCAGCACTCATCAGTTGGCCCTGACCACAATCTTTTCCACATATCTTTAGCATTATTTAATATATAAATAGATAGCAAATTACTACAATTTATTTGATAAATGTCAAATATGCTGCCCTCACAACCCTTGGCACAAATCACTTAATCAAAGTATATGTGCATCTTGGGGTTCATAGATCATTTTTTTTTTTTTATGTCTTTGGTCATATGTTTATGATTACATCCCTTCACAAAGTGTTAAAAGTGGTTAGTAACGAGTCCTTACCTTGTGTGAGAGAGGTGCAGTGAAAATTACACTACAGAAATATAAAAAATAGAAAGAGGGAGCTACTAAAATATAGCTGTAAAAATTAAAAGTTGAATTGATATCAGTTAAGATTTGGAAATACAAGTAGAAGATAGATATTAAAAAAATATGAAAAAATAATATTATAGATTAAAAAAATACATATTTAATGTTAATATAATAATGTAAAATATAAAAGTATGAATATATAATGTTAGAGTTAAATATTAAAAAAATTAATAAGAAAATAGAAAATAAATGAAATAAAAATAATATATATATATATAATTATAGGAAGTATTGATTGATAAATATAGAGTATAAAAATTAAAATGTATAATATATAAAAAGATAATAATTATATAGAGAGGTATATAAAGATATATACTATATATAATGTAAAATTATATGTTCATGTATATTTGTATTCATGTATTTGTGAATGTTTGTTATAATTCTGAATAAGATTGCTGGGGCAATTGAAATCATCAACAATGGGTTGTAAAAAGCATTGTAAAAAGTAATAAAGAACATAGATAATGTTAATATTGCAGAAATATTTTTCATTAAATAATGAAAATGTTTTTTTTAAAATAATGATTTGATATAACTATTTTGTGAAAGCAGATTCAAATTATTTAAAAATAATTTATTTTTTATTGAAGTTTATCCAATTACTTAAATTAATGTACATTGTGTTTGTCATGCTTGCTAAAATGAATATTGTTAATAAAGTAATTACAAATTCTTTTACAATTTATAAATATATTTGTGGAATATTATTTTCACATGGAAATTTTTTTTTTCATAACTTGAAATATGAAGAAGGATTTTGGATTAACATTTTGGTCCTCATATTTATGACAATACATCCCACTCTATGGCGCTGTTGCTAGTCAAAAACAAATAGGTATAACGTTACTGGGCTGATTTACATTTTTTTATTATTTCAACAAATAAATATAACTTTGTTGGGTAAAACTGACTTTTAGTGGCCGCAACTATTTTGCCCTCTATTTTTTAAAAATTGAACTATATTTTGTTTTCATGTTATGTGCAGGAATTTGCATTTATTTTTTTAAAAATTGAACTCTATTTTATTCGTATTACGTAATTGTAAAGTTTTACGTGTAGGTTAATAAAAAAAAAATTAAAAAAAACTTACATTTTTATGTGCAATTTTGAGCTAGGTTATAAACTATTAAATTTTTTTTTTTCGAAACAGAAACTATTAAATATTAACATTCACATGTGGCAAAACTTAAAATAATTTGCCAATGCACTTTATTGTTCGCAAAACTGATGTTAACGAACGAATGGTCATAGACTGGTGTAATTTTTGCCGGGAAGAATGTGCTACATATTTTGACAGAAATCCAGCACTTGTTGCAGATTTGATACCAATGGCAAACCACGGATAGTGGAGATCAGTGAGTCGTATTTATTTCACTGAAAACACCATAGAGGCGTAATGAGAGAAGGTCATTGGGTGTTCGGTGGGATAGAGAGAGTTAAGAAAGTGGTTTTTTAATGAAAATTGAAGTTAAATCTGCTGCCACTCTGGTACTGCTCATACAGTAACACATTTTACATGGTATGCATATAATCATTGATGGCTGGTGTGCATATAGCAATATAAGTGGTCTAGATAATGGTATATATCTTCACTTTGTCATCGTCCACCAAGGCAACTTTGTTGACCGGGACAATGAACTTATCCTCACTAATAATATGGAAAATATGTGGAGGAGAGTAAAGTGTAAGCTAAAATACCAATTTGGTAACAGCAGAGCTTTGTTTTCATCCTACCTGCAGGAATTTGCATTTAGGGGTATGCACGAAGATGCTACTGTTTTGGGGAAGTTTCTTGTGTGCATAGCTCAAAACTACGGATAAAAATGTAAGTTTTTACAAATTTTTTTTATTAATCTTCATGTAAAAAATACATTTATAGTTAGATATACTTTACAAATACATAGTATGAAAAAAATATAGTTCAATTGTTTAAAAATAGAGGGCGAAATAGTTGTGGTCGCTAAAAGTCAGTTTTATCCTTTCTTGTTTTATTTTTTAAAAACATTACATTTTTCTAATTATTTATTCAAAAACAAATAGATTTGACTTCGTTCTTTTATTTCTTTAAAACATTTCATTTTTTTTTAAATAACGCTTTCATTCTTTTATTTCTTGAAGACATTTCATTTTTGGATGGATTGCCATAAATATGAGAAACAAAATTTTTTATTTATTTTATAAAGAGTGTATTCTACTTCTGAGAGTTTTTTTCTTTTGTTACAGACGAAGTGAAATTACAATGAGAAATGTGCTCAATTGAAAAGTTTTGTTCAAGTTATTTGGAATTTCTGCAGTTTATAGAACTAAATCTATTAAATTGGAATAAGTATGTGTGTGTATATATATATATATTTTATATTACACCTATTCATCGGTCATCCAAGTCCAAAAATATTAAGAATCATGTAAATAATTTGCAAATAATACCACTTTTTCTTATATCAATACAATCTATCAGATAAAAAAAATGGCCATTTTTATCTAGCATCCAGGTTATTACATAATTAGAAATTAAGTATTGGTACTCAGAAAGGTTGAATCTTTATATTAATGGTGATTTATAGTTTCAAATATTAATTCAGATGAAATTAATGAAACAAGGCAATTTATGACTTCTCAAATATGTAATTTAAATTAACTTTATCATGAGCATTTTAGAACCAGTGACAATTAAAGTAAAATTAATAATTAAAACAATGAATAGACTAATGAAAAAACATTAATATATAAATAAATAATGGCTTAAAAGTTTTTATACTTAATGAATATTTTTCAAGAACTTTGATAACTTTATGAATAATTTTTAAAATATACTTTATCTGAAACTTGCAAAAATTTATTCAATAAATTGTTTTAAGAGTATAGTGATATGACTTAATGAATTGCTGGAAAATGTATTTCCACTTGTAGATTTTATTTTATAAATTGTTTAATGCTGCTATTGATAATATATATAAATTAAAAACTAAACAAGAACTGCTCATATGTTTGTGTAAATACTTAGTTAAAATTATTGAATTTATTAATTGCCATATTCAATTTTTTTTAAATTTATTTGTCATCAAGAAAATGACTAAAATTTGTAATTTAAAGAATTAATTCTATGCAATAATCAGCTTGTCTATATTAAAGTTTTTTATTATTAAAATATTTGCCAAATCTTTATGGAAACTTTTCATGCAATAATTTAATGGTTTTATTGTACTGGGAGAAAAGCAATGCCAATTATTTACTTTAAAACTTCCACAACTGTATAAAGAATTCCATTAATCTATTGTCAGTCATGATTATGAATATTATATATTTTTTTGGTTGTATTTTTATCAATAATTGTATATAAAAATAAAAATGAATATTTAGTTTCTTTCAAATAACATTAATAAATAAACATACAGAAAAAACAAGAACTCCAAAGAAAAGGAAGTAGATAAATTGATTATATTATGTTTTGATCCTTTTAATATTAATATTTTATATTTTGTCTGAATAGAATACAATTATAGACAAAGTAAAACGAAAATCTTCCAAATGTTTATACATGTTTGGCTGATATAAAGCAAAAACCATAGTGAATTTGCTAATTAAATAAACAATTTTTTAAGTGGATTATTATTAGTAGTAAAATATATGATGTTAGTTAAAATGAACAAAAGTTAAAATTTTACTCGCACTATGTTACGCTTAGAGATTTAGATTGCCAAAATTTAAGTAGTCTTGGATTTAAATACAAATATGAATAGTGTAATCTTTTTTTTTTTACTTTTGCTTGCCTTTATTTGAGTTTGGTTAATGAATTGATAAAACTTTGTATTCACTGATTCTATAGTAAAAAAATTCAAATTTTGATATAAAAATGCTTGCTTTTAGGAGAAAATATCTTTAAATATTTATCGTACTTATTATTTGTTGCTGAGAAAGAAATATATCCTCAGACACACATATATATAGTCATAGTAGGAGAGAACTCATGATGCTAGCAGTAATACATTGAAATGTTTAAAATATTTATGTTTGCAGCAGCACCAAATAACCATGCTCCAATGTTTTAAAATGATGTACTGTGGATTTGCTGAATGTTTATTGTAACATATTTTTTGATATTAGGCAAAACAATCTTTAAAATCCCATGTTAGGCTATTGGCATGTTTTCTCTTGATATAATTGGTAAGCCATACATCTTAGTGCATATATAGTTAATATATTTTTTATTTTATATGATCATATGCTAGTTTTCATATATCTGCTAAGATGTATACATTCGTATATATTTAAATGCACACACATTTTAGCAAAATAATTAATAATTAGAAATTTTAAAATATTTTTTTTTGTTTAGAATGAAAATTTTAAATTTGTTTTTATTTTATGATATATAATGTTTCTTTTGTATTGTAGTAAAGATTTAGAAGATACTTTATTATTATTATTTTTTTTTTAAGCCAAGGTTTTGAGGTGAATTAGATAGAGTATGTAATATTTTATATATATTTTAAATTCACGTATCCTGCCCACATTAATGTTTAACTGTATATATATATATCTTTTCTTTTTGAGTTTAAATTCATATTCTTTTCTACCCTGTTAATAAATCATTTATTTTTTTAAAGTTTTGATTATTTGTGCATACTTATTAAATTTTTAATTCCTTAATTTAAAATCTTTGCCCTGTGATAATAGTCTTAATTATTTCCTTTAACGAAAATGAATAAAAAGTCTTTAGTAATGTTATATCTATTAAATTTAGCACTGGTATTCTGTTATTTTCATGAGTAGTATGTGCATGCAACTGTGTACAGATAAAATAAAGATGCAAAGATAATGTATTCAAGTTTGTGTTGAGATATTACAATATTATGCTACTATTGAAAATATTCCTTCCTATGTAGAATAATTAATTTTAAACTTCTTAATTAGTATTTGATTAACAAGTAATGGTTCATTTATATCTTTATAAGCTAGATTTAAATTCATATATTATTTATAATAACATTTAGTAGGAGACAAAGTTTTTCTTCATATCACAATTGCATGCTGTGTCGTAAATAAAATTGCTTTATTTCTCTCTACTTCAAATCATCATCGTTATTAATAATCCATTATCATATATTGTTATAAGTCAATTAACTGATAGTATGATGACATTTGTGTTTTTCTTAGATCAGTCATTACATCATGTGAGCTAATAGTATAGATAGTATTTGTATTTTATCCTTTCACTCTACTATTATATTTAATTTGGCTTGACCAATGTAAGATGTATATAATCTTTATTATTTTTACTGTTTTTATCATTATAATATGTATTGTTCTTTTGCAAATCCATTATATCTTCAGTAGAATAATTTTAAAAATTATATGTGTGTTTGTTTACATAAATGAATAACAAAAAATGAAAACTAGAGTTATTAATATATATATATTTTATTTTTATTTACATTATTTTGATTGTTTTTTTATTTTCCAGTTGCAGTTTGGCTGTGCAGTTGGCCAAAGTTAGGGAAAATGTGTTAATCATTTCAACTGATCCTGCTCATAATATCTCAGATGCTTTTGATCAGAAGTTCTCCAAAATTCCCACCAAAGTCAAAGGTTTTACCAATCTCTTTGCTATGGTAAATTTATTTTTTCACAACTTTAATTTGACATATATATGTGAGTTAGAGTACAGTAGTGACATATAGAAAGTTTAATGTGAAATATGATATTAGATGTTATAGAAAATGAACTATGACAATACAAAACTCATAGAACCAGTTTCAATGAAACTTCCTTTGATTCTGTTATATGATATCTAATATTTTATGTCATATTGAACTTTTTAGAGATTTCTTCAGTCTAATTGATAAAAATATCAATTGATTATGGCTTGGGAGTGTGTGTGATATTCAAGTACTAAAGTGACCAGTGTTGCTTGAATTCAGAAACCTTAAGTTCTCAAATTTGTTATGCTATCACTTTACCAAACTACATAATGCAAATGCTATATTTCTCTATCCATATATTAATATCTGGCATTAACATAAATGCTTTTTGCATGGAATGAAAATTTCAATAATATTTATTAATTATATTTTTAAATACATTTTTGATACAAAACATAAAACAAATGCAATTTAGGATTTATATTAACATATAAAGTTATTGCTATATAATAAAGAATTTTAATTTATATGCATGTATTATAAGTTTCAGTTCCTTAATATAATAATTTGTAACTTTGCATAATGCAATTAAATTGAAATAATACTTATTCTTATGACTGTAAGTAGATTCTGATAATGTGCATAATTTAAATTTTTTCACATTAATTATCAATTAAGTAGTCAAAATAAGTAATATGCTATTAAAGTAAAATTTAATTTTATTATTTTCTTAAAGGTAAGATCTAAATATTTTTCATTTTAACAAAATTCAGGAAGATGGTTAGTCTCCTAGGTAGCAGTAAAGTCAAACAAAAAACTATTGTTTTTAATTTTAAAATGATCATTTTAAAACCATTGGATATCTAGAGTTATGTAAAGTGATATGAAAAATAGTTAATGATGATATAAGGAAATGTAACTGTGAATTATCAAAGAAAGCTACAGAAGGAAATCAGAAGTCTCGAAGGTATAATGTAATACCTTGATATTGGATTAAAAGCTATTTTAGCAAAAAGAGGGGTGACATCATAAAATATATGGAAAAGCTCTTCAGAAAACTATTTAATAATAAAAGACATAATAAATAAAATAACTTCTATTGTAACAAGTGTTTTAAATGAAGGGAAATGTTCGAGTCTGTGAAGAATGTAAAATTTTCAAAAAATGATGGAAATATTATTGAGATATAGGTAAAGAAATAGAAAAAAAATTGGCTAAACTTTATATCAATTGCCTAAATGATAAAGATGAACCAGATAATTAGAAGAAAGCAGTAGTGTTATTGATATTTAACAATGTGAGAATGAAGGTATTAGAAATTATAGATCTATTACTCTTTTGTCATTTCAATACAAGATCTATCATGATTATTACAACTTATTTGCAACATCCTCAAAGAACATTTTGACACAATACAGCATATACAGTTTACAAATATGAGTTACCTTTTTGGATTTGTAGATTTTGAAAAGGCATTTGACACTATAAATTTTTTTTAATGATTAAAGCTTTGGAATATTAAGATGTAGCATCATGATATTGTCACATTTTAACAAATGTTTATCAAAATGCAGCAACAGTGATTAGATTACATTGTGACATTAAGATTAACATTAATAAAGATGTATGATAGGGGGACTATATTTCTAAAGCTGGACTTTAGTTTTATGAGAAATATTTCCTGGATTAAAATAGGAAAGTAAAGAATAAAATTAATGGATCTTATTTAAGTCATTTAGATTTTGTAGGTGTTGAGGAAAATTGTGTTTTACAGCTTCTAAAAATATAATGAGCTATCAGTGAAAGCAAGAAAATAGTACTATTGATAAATTCTAAAGTGGTCTAAAGTAATGTTCAATGGAATAATGAATTAGAAGACAGTGCTTAACAAATTTGTTGGTTAAATTATTAATACAGATGGAAATCAGTCATGGAATTAAACTTTGACAGACTGCTATTTATAGAGATAATTTAAAGTTCAAAGGAAACATGTCTGTGCATTTGAAAGGGAAGATTGTAGTAGAATGTTCATTAGTTCTTATACATGTGATTTGGATGCTTAACAGAAAAAAAAAATTAAAACTTTATTACACTACAAAGTATGGACAAATGTATGTTGAGAATTATAAGGAGAGACTAAAAAAGGATCAAAAGCAAAAATATGGATGAGAAAATGAATAGGTATTATTGATATCCTTAAAAGAATTGGTTGACATGATTTTGGGTATTACTAGAATAGATGATAATAGATGAATAATTGAAGTCTTAAACTGCATCGCAGTGTGATTGCAAAAAACCCAGAAAGAGACCATATCTGAGCTAAATTATCTGGAAAAGAAAAGCTATGTTTCAAAAAAATTGAATTAAACTTAGAGAAACTTTCATCCCACCATGAAAATGAATAATGATTAATAGTCACATAACCTGAATTTTGATATTTGTATTTACAAAAATAAATTAAGCATAGTTTGTCTTTATTAAACTCTTGAATCTGATTAAAGTCATAGTTTATAAGTAGCCCATAATCACTTTTAAACAATGAAGAACAAACTAAATATTAAGGAGTTACAAAAGATAAATATTAATTATTTTAATCTTTAAAATGAAATTAAAAATCAAGTTTTTGGGTAAGATAAGATCATTTAACGCATTTATAATATGGTATAACATAATATTGAGATCTTAAGAGGTTAATATGATGGTTGCAAACTAGTATCATGATTTCTATTATCTTAGACTTGTCATTTAAAATGAAAATTGAAATTTAATGTGTTTTTCAGATTATCAAGATATAGAATATGTTTATTTGTTTTTTTTTTCTTCAAAAAAAATATTTGATTGACATTTTATTTTAATATTTCATATTGTTTTGTTTTTTTTTGTTTTGAATTTTAACATTACTTTATATCAACATTTGCAATTGTTTTCATATTTTTTTCCCTTCTATTATTTTTGTTGAAGAATTTTTAGCCATATCAGCAGATAAAGCATAAATTCAGGATTTTTTCCTCCCTAAAAGTAGTATACATGAATGACTTTTCCTATTTCCAATCATTAAAAAAACAAAAAAATCTGAAAATAGCTTATTTCAGGCTAAAGTCTTTCAATAGATTTTCTATAATGTTGACAAATACTAGAATGGCAGATATTTAATACCAGGTTAAGTTACTGAGGGTTTTTATAATTATTTTATATGCCATCTAACTAATAAATTATTAGTAATTATATATATACACCTGGGTCTCGTTTTATGCGGTAGATAGGTTCCACAGAAAACCCGCATTAAAAAAAATCGCACAAAAATAGACTTAACTTACCCTGAAAAATGGGGGATAGGGTCTGTATTTTTCAGAATTCGCATAAAAGCAAAGCAACAAGGCAAAATTATTTTAAATTTCGCATTAAAAAAATAAGCAAATAAGGTATGACTAATAAAAAATTTCAAATATTTGAAAAAAATTAATGCAAGACAAACTTTTTTTACTTTTTTTATTAACTACAGTATTTAATTTTACATTTTTCATACATATTTTAATCATTACCTCTAGCGTTCGTTTGTAAACTGGGAAGAAATCAGATTGGATGTGATGTGATGTATTGTGGCTTCTCCTTAAACAAAGTCAAGAATCTCCAGCAATTATGCCCAGAGAAACCTGTTAGCCACTTTATTTTTATTCGTGATGTGGTGTACAACTAGCGCCATTTTCAGTCTTGTGCTGTGTTAATGGTTTTCTGTTTCTATATTAAAAAAATGAGATTGTAATCAAAACAAAATGATTATACATTATCATTAGAAAGATTATTTTCAGTTTATAAAATTTCGTTTTTTATTTTAAAAATCTAAAAGTTTCTTTATTTCTGTTATATATAACAAAATACGGTTTAAAAGTTTAAATTTTTTGAATATTTATTGCGATATTTTTATATGTAAGTATAAATCTATTATTATTATTTACTCATTAGTATAAATAGGTTATTTACATAGAAGCTAAAATACTAAATACAGCTTCAGGCCATATTCACATTAGCTGCTAATATAACGTTATATTTTTGAAAAAAAAAAAAGTATTTCAAGTCAAAATAAGTTATTAATAATTTAAATTTCTTGATATCTAATAAATATAATGAAATATGAAAGATATTAAGAAGACACATGAATCACATAACTTCAAAATTGCATTAAAATAATCTGCATAAAGCGAGACCCAGGTGTATATTTTAATTAATGCACCCTGCTATTCACATTAAATGTGTATTCATATAGGTATATAGGAAATTATAGTTTGTTCTTTTTTTTTTTTAAAACAAAAGACATATGGCTTCATTGATTGGGAGTTGATAAGAAGTTTGAGTACCAACTACGCCAAATCGTGCAACCTAATGATTTTTTTTAATATTATTTTAG
Source organism: Epiperipatus broadwayi (assembly GCA_028023455.1). NCBI lineage: Eukaryota > Metazoa > Onychophora > Udeonychophora > Euonychophora > Peripatidae > Epiperipatus > Epiperipatus broadwayi. The sequence goes on from JAQFVV010000096.1 coordinate 4,890,787, forward strand.
GAAATTGATCCCAGTCTTGGATTTTCTGAACTTCCTGATGAATTTTTTGATCAAGGTATTCTGCTAATATTAAGTAACTATATATTTAATTGTTAATGGTTAAATGTTGAAATTTTTTTCTACAAGAATAGATTATGTTATACTATATATCTATAAATACTTTTTGAATAGATGATTTACTAATAAAATGATGTTTTAAAACATTGTTTTTTCTTGGTTTACAGATCCCTTTAGTGCAGGGAAAGCAGTGATGCAAGATATTCTCGGTGCATTTCCTGGAATTGATGAAGCTATGAGCTATTCTGAAGTTATGAGGTTATTGTAGAAAAAAAAAAAACTCAAAATAATTTTTATTTTGAAAAACATATTTTTAGTATCAGTTAAAAAAGCTATTAGGCTTCATATTTTTTTTCTTTTCCATAATTAATATAGGAAGTGGAAAATTAATAACAATCAATATTCAAGGTTTAACTTATTTTGAAAATTAAATAATCATTGAAACTATTTGTCCAAAATCTAAGTCTGTTAGAATATGTAAATATCATTAGAGTTATATTCTATAAATTAATTTTGAACATTTCAATGTTATTCAATATGTTTCTTCTAAGTATTGATAATTTATTATATTTTATTTATAGATTAAAACATATGTTAAAAAAAAAAAAGTCATTAAAATATCCACTTGCTGGGTAAAAGTCTTTCTAAAAGAGAAGGCATTGTTCACTAGACTTGCCAATTATGGAGTGTGAAGATTTGAGCAGCTTTTTATGCTTGTTCTAAATGCTAATTAAATACTTATTTATTAAAAACATTAATTACTTAGTAAATATATCATATTTATTAAGCGCAAACAGATAACATTGTAGTAATGTACTTAGATAATTTAGGTGTAGGCTAGTACCCAAAAGGAAAATCCTACAAAAATTTTTTTTTAACTATCATCTTACCCTATTTCAATCTTAGCTTGTGGGAATGTGTTTCCCACATAGCATATGGCTTTTTTATAAGTATTATATAATATTGATAAATAAATATAGTTTGTATATATATTACACACCTAATATTATTATAATAAACTTAAAATGAAATTATAAAATAGTAGCAATATTAAATGTAAACAAATATACATTCATGGTTTTATTTATAGGAACAAATGGACTTCAGAAATGAAAATCTAAAACAACACCTATGTATACACATACTCCCCTCCCCTTCAATACTGTTCAGTGATAAAATATTTTTATTTTATTTCATGAAGTTTAATGAAATTAAAAGGAGTCAGAAGAGACCCTTTTGATTGATTATTTTGGATCTGAAACCATTAATGAGAACTTTTTGTTATTAAAAATTAAAAGCAATTGGAAATTATCTTTGACTTCTGGGTAGTTTTATGTTATAATATATATATATAGGTGTTGTTTATTTTAGGTTTTTACATAAGCTCTTTGTTTCTATGAGTAAGACCATATAAAAAATTTTAAAATTTAATGCTGCTATAATTCTTTTATTTCATTTTACTTTGATATACAAATCATCATCATCAACCATTATCAATCCACTGCAGGATGAAGGTCTCTCCAAGTTCAATCCATCTTCTTCTATCTTTAGCTTCTCTACTCCACATCATCCCTGCACACTTTCTTATTTCATCGATCCATCTCATGTGGTCTCTTTCTGGGTCTTTTACAATCCCTTGGAATCCAGTTTAAGATTTCAATTGTCCATCTATTATTATCTCTTCTAGCAATATGTCCAGTCCAACTCCACTTCAGTCTTTTAATTTTTTCAATGAGGTCAGTAACACCTGTTTGTTCTCTTATCCATATACAGCGTTTTCAATCTCTTCTTGTTACTCCCAACATGCATCTCTCCATACTTCTTTGAGTGGTCTGAAGTCTCTGTATTGCTCTTCTATTAAGTGTCCAAGTCTCAGATCCATAAGTAAGAACTGGCAAAACACATTTATTAAAAACCTTCCTTTTCAAACACATAGGCATATTTTCTTTTAGTATCAAGTTATTTCTACCAAAAGCACTCAAACCAAGTTTAATTCTGTGATTAATTTCATCCATTATGTTGCCATCTATATTAATAATCTGACCAAGATATTTGTAGCTGTTAACTTCTTCTAACTCATCATAATCAATCTTTATTTTCATGTTTTGAGAAAATCCATTGAACATTACTTTAATTTTTTTAACATTTATCTTTAGTCCTACTTTCATCTGATAACTCCAGCAACATTTTCTGCAGCTCTAAAACATTATTTACAAAAACAACTACATCATCTGCAAAATCTAAATAACTTAAATAATCTCCACTTACTTTCACTCCTTTAGCTTCCCATTTTAATCCACCAAATACTTGTAGCACTACTGTAAAAAGTTTTGGAGATATGGAGTCACCCTGTCTTACACCCTTCTCAATGTTGACTTTCCTAGTATCATTATGTAATCTAATTGTTGCTGTTGCATTTTTATAAATATTCTTTAAAATATGATAATATCCTGGATCTATACCTTGATGATCCAATGCTTTAATCACCAAAGAAATGTTTATAGAATCAAATGCCTTTTCATAATCTACAAATCTAAAGCATAATGGCAACTCATATTCATTTGTCCTTTCTATAACTTCTCTCAATACCTGGATATGATCTACTGTACTAAAACCATTTTTAAATCCAGCTTGTTCTCTTGGTTGGTGGAAATCCAATATTCTCTGTAGATGAATTGTAATAATCTTGATAAAAATGTTATATAAAACTGATAAAAGCCTGATAGGTTTGTAATTTTTAATATCTTCTTATCACTTTTTTAAATATTAATACTGCATTCTTCCAATCATCTGTACATCTTTATCATTTAGATATTTGGTATATAACTTTGCTAAAAAAATTTCTATTTCTTCACTTGCTTTTTTTAATATATCAATTATAATTCCATCATTACCTGAAACCTTTCCTTTCTTCATAAATTTAATTGCATGTCTCACTTCTTCATTTAAAATTCTGGGTAATTTGGAAGTTATAATAGGTATAGGAGGTACTTGTTCTTTATTACTATATAATTCTTGATAGAAATCTTCTACCCATTTCATAATGTCGTCTCTCTTTTTAGTAATAATTCCAACTTTTTTTCTTATTGCAGATATAAATTTCATACCAATACCAAAATGTTGTTTTACACTCTTGAGACTTTTGTTCTCTTCTACAGCTTTCTTTGCTAGTTCACAGTTATATTTTCTTATACATTTAGAGTGAAGACATTTCAAATTGCCAAAACTACATAATATGTACAATTTCACAGCAGTAACTTCTAGTTGCTATGCTGACAAGCAAATAGACATTACTATTCCAAGATTGTACACATTATTTATATGCAGTAGTTTGGAATTTCTTCACTCCATATATGGTAATTTAATATTTCATACTATAAAGTTTCTGATATATATGTATGGTAATTTATATACTTCTATATACATAAGTTATTTAATCTAATAGTACTGCTAGAACTCAAATCTTCTTGAAAAAGATGTTAGTCTTTTCTCTTTTATCACTTTTATATTCTTTGAAACAAATGCTTTATTTATCTCAATGTTTTGAAAAGACTCTTGTTTTATTTGAATAGATAACAGTAGTTCTCTCACTTGAAAATTAATAATATTCAAAGTACTTGCTTATTCTTCTTGAATTAGATTAAGTAAACTTTGAAAGCTCCCATTTTGTTAGTAAACTTTGAAAGCTCCCATTTTGTTTGATTTTGTGAATGTGTTCAGTTTTTAAATTTTTATTTCTTTCACTTCTTGAATTTTGAAAAATCATTGAATGAAGGCCATGAAACAATTTTTTATTTTTCAATTATGGACTTCAATCAATGATTTAAAAATAAAGAAGAGAGAAACAAATAAAATTTAAAGACTACAAACACTCATAAAACTTAAGAAAGTAAGGGAAGCTATTTAAGCTTAATTAAAGTAAGCTCCAAAGAAGTGTTAATGCAAATAAATATTAAGCCATTTATATTAAAGGATCCTTGCTACTTATTTAATTTATAGAAATCTATTTCACCTATATTAATTGATTTTATGATTTAGAGAATTCTCCAATTTAACTGAAAAAATTATTGATAATTATTGAGTGAAGGTTATATTCTAACTAATTAAATAGTTTTCACACATTTATACTGTTGAATTTTTTTATTAATAATTATCTACTTATATCTGCTGCCCAAGATCCTACATAGATAGCAAAATTGTAAATTTAAATATAAACTATTTCCAACGAAGTTGTAAGGACATCTTGACTGACTTGATATTTGTTCATATCACTGTCTATTATTGGATAATAAATGAGAAAATATTCATTTATTGTCTAATATTGAGTATTTTGATTTTAGGAGTGTTGCATTTATATAGTCAGAGCTTTATTATTCTTTAAGTATTTATTAAATATTTGATGTTTTATTTGCAAAATATTAAATATAAAGTAATTTTTGTGGATATAAATTTCAAATGAAGCTGCAAAAACATTTTGGCTGATCTGATATTTATTCCTTGCAGTTGTCATCGCCCTTGTGTACTAATGTAATATAAGATCTTTGACAGCAGATTAAAGTGGATGACTTTTATATTAGGCAGTGTTATATATATATATTAAATACTATCTAAAGCTATATTAGTAATAAAAACAGAATAGATAATCCAAAATAAGAGTCCTAGATCACATGACCCAATTCTCTTATGCTTGTAGATATAAACAATGAGCATTACCAATTGCTCAACAAGCTTTGTTATAAATGCTTAGCCAGAGAGTATTTAAAATATCTCTGTCAGGAACCCCCCCTCCCATCTCTGACCATGGTTTTGTGCTTTGGCACTCCTCAGAGAGGCGCTAGGGTAGCTTCAGACACTAGATCTAAAAATACCAACCCAAAGCCAGCAAAAGATCTAGTGTCTGAAGCTACCCTAGCGCTTTATTCCTGCAATATTATATATCTTTAAATTTTTATTTACTTTTCCATCTCAAATTTGCAAACTTTATCAAATTATTTCTTTCTTCTTTTTTTTGAAACAAGTTAAGTGGTTTTTAAATATATCTATAACACCATCCATCTGAAAAATTTTAAACATATAATTGACTTGGAACATATACAAGTCTTTGGATGTTTTTATTACATAAAGTCACATGTGATGTTTCATTTGATAAGATAGATAGAAATTCTGAAACTGTGAAAATATATTATTTAAATTAGAAATTCAACTAACTTTAAACTGTACCATCTATGAAAAAAAATATATATTTTTTTCATTTGTATGTAGTCGACTCTGTAGTAATGAAAGATGTGACTGATATTGTTTTAAATTGGTTAAATTTTTATTTGTAACAATTCTATCAACCTAATCATTACACATTGTAGATTTATTTAGTATTTAAATTGTGTTAAAGTATTCTAAATATTTATTTTCAAATTGCAATATTCAGTTAGCTAAAATGGAAGAACAATGTTATTTTTTAAATAAACAATATCAAAATAATTTTTATTTTGATATACTTTATTATTTTAATTCTATTCATTTAATGTGTATTATATTTAGATTAGTAAAAAGCATGAATTTTAGTGTCGTAGTCTTTGACACTGCTCCAACGGGACACACTCTTCGATTGCTATCCTTTCCTTCAGTTGTTGAAAAAGGTTTAGGAAAACTTCTGCGTCTTAAATCTCAGATAGGACCTTTTATTTCTCAGGTAAGAGTGCACATATAAATATATATTAAAATTAGAAATTTAAATGGTTTAGATTTTTAGATGCAACTGTATAGTTTTTAAAAGTCACATTTGCAAATGGATAGCATATTTTACAACTTTTATAGTTTCATTTTGCTTTCTGGCAGATGGCTATAGAATTTTAAAGCTTTCTGTATAACGTATGTTTAAAGAACCGTTTTGGAAGAGAAGTTTTTTTAACAAAAGACATGACTTCAATAGTAGATTTATACTTAAATGAAGTCCTTCCTAAATTGTAGGAATCACATGATTAATCAATTACCAAGATGTAGAACTCAATCAATCCATAAAATATTTTTTATTATTGAAGGAAAGCAATTTTTTAAAAAAATTAAAATTAGCTAATTCAGCATGTTGATATATCTATAATAAAAGTAATAATGCAAAAGAATGATACTATTGAGTATTGGTTCAGCTCATTTTTTTTTTTTTTTTTTTTTTTTTTTTTTTTTTTTTTTTTTTTTCTCCCCACCCTCTAAATATAATTTTTTTCTATCATTTTTTTTTTTTTTTTCACATCCTCTTTATTTTAATTTAAAAATTTTAAATTTTTTTATTTTTTTTTTTATTTAAAATTTATTAAAAAAATAAAAAAAAAAAAAAATAAAAAAAAAAAAAAATCCTTTAAATAATATAAATAATATAATATTAGTGAATATTTATCAACATAACAATAAGCAAAATTCCAAGGTATGTTTTTAAAATTTTATGTTATCACTAGATTAACCCAATATAATACCCAAAAAAAAAAAAAAACACACAATAACAACAACAAAATTAACAAATACAAATAATTACAAAGAGGTAGAATAAAGCAGGATAAAATACCAAGTGATAGGTAGGCCCAAAAGTTGGGGAAACGCTATTGATCTTCATTATATGGAATGGTTACTTTTATCTCTGAAAGTCTGTAGCTCTCTTATGATAAGCTGACGATGGCTCTTCCAAGTCTGAAAATATTGAAAGATTATAACTCTCATAGTCAAATCTTGACTATGCTGTTGAGCAGAAGTCACTTTCAAAAAAAAGGAAAATTAAATAATGTAATACTTTGATGATATTAGAACTTTTATATTTTATTTATTTGAATCATATTTGGAATTAGCAAAAATAAATTCCATTATATTCATAGGTAATAGAAGCAGATTTAAAACTGTTTTTGGTGCTTCAAATTTCCACAATTTTTTAATAGTTTTATTTGCAGAAGGTAGCCAGAGTGGCTATCTTAAAGATATGGTATTGTTTTAAAGCTGATTGTTTTTTTAATTCATTACTGCGTGTAAAAAATGATCACATTTGATTAATTAACCAATTAATTTACTTGGAATAAAGCCTTTTTTGAATATAATAAAAAAAATTGAATCATGATGTTACACATAAATATTGATGTTTAATAATTTAAAAGCAACTTATCTATAACAATTTGTCAGTATATATCAGTAATAAAAATCATTATATTTTCATAAATACCGACTATACTAAATAAAACACCTTTTTTTTTTTTATGTTTATATAATGTTAAATCAGTGCTGTTGATTTACATTCAGATTCTCAGAGAATATGATTTTTTGTAGGACCTATTTTTAACAGCAAACTTGAGCTGAACCATATCTCATATTATTTTTTCATAATATCGGTAGCCATCACAACTTTTTTTTTTTTTAATGTATCTAATCTACATATATAAAACTGGAATTTTATAAATATATTAATGCACTAAACATCACACGATCACCATTCTTTATGCTTTCACAAACTGTTAACAGAGACAAAACTCTTTATACAGTAGTGCCAAGCCAGAGTAATCGATGGATGCAGGAAGGTTTGTGCATGAAATCTCTGTCTAATGCCTACTCATCCAATATCCCAGACTAGTTTCTAGCTTGAGGCTTTCATCAATGAGTAACTTTGGATCTGAGAGCACTGCACTTAGATCTTAGGATTATCCATGACCGTGTTATTAAAGAACCAGACACCAAAATGTTTGATGCTGAACTGAGTTCAGATCTATATGATTATACAAGCAAATGAGTTTGAATTGAAAACATTGTGTTTTCATTTTGGACTTGAAGCTTTATCGTTAACTAAAAAGGTAAAAGATGGCTTTGGGAGGGTCCTAAGATTGAGATGCAGTGGTCTCAGATCCAAAGCTCCTCACTAATGAAAGCCGTTAGTCTGGAGATATTGGCTGAATAGGCATTAGATAGGAATTTTATACACAAACCTTCCCGTATCTGTTGATTACTCTGGCTTGCACTGAGTGGTGCTACGGTATAGAGTTTTGCTTCTGTATTAAGTATATTAATGCTGGAGTTGCTTAAAAACTGAATATGGTGAATATGCATAAATGACATGTTGCTACTATTTTAAAGTTAAGATATTTTGATTATAGTTTTTATCATAAACTAGACATATATGCCATTTAACTAAGATAAAAATATTATATATATAGTACACCTTACAGTATATAATAATATAAAGTTTGTGGAAAATTTGACAAAGATTTATAAAATGTTGTGGTCTAAACAAATAAAGTAATGTTTCAATGGTGTGTTAATACACATTGCTGAAAAACTGCTAAAACAACTTGGATACATATCTTTAAAATAGGATTGTTAAGTAAGTTGCCATTACTGCGAATTATTACTATACAAATAAAATAAAAATTATATTAAGCTACACTTCCTTTGTACCATTTTTTATCATATTGCTAGTGTTTTACATAATTTTTGTATTAGATTAGTAATTTTTTATTTGTAAAATGTTTTTGGAATTATTAATAACAAAAGTTTTATTATATAAAAATTTCTAGGTAGCTAATCTTTTAGGAATGAATGACTTGAATGCCGATGAGATGTCTTCCAGATTAGAAGAAACTTTACCTGTAATTAGGCAGGTCAATGAACAGTTTAAAGATCCTGTAAGCAACTTCGTTTGTGTATTATTATTTTAGATTTCATTATTAAAATATAAAAAAAAAACAAAAAAAAAACTTTTTTTTTTCTGTTTGCTGTTTTCAGGATCAGACAACATTTGTATGCGTTTGTATTGCTGAATTTTTATCTCTTTATGAAACAGAACGTCTTGTTCAAGAATTAACTAAATGTGGTATTGATACTCATAACATTGTTGTCAATCAACTTCTCTTCCAAACTAATGATTATAAGCCTTGTAAAATGTGTGAAGCCCGTCAAAATATACAGAATAAATATTTAGATCAGGTAAAAAAAATTTTTTGTTGTTTTAAAAAAGTATAATTTGAGCATAATATTTTATCATATTTTTAATATCTATACATGTAAATACAGATGTTTAAATACTTTATGATGACAAACTATTAATATAGATAATACATTATTTAAATATGTTATAAATAATTAAATGTTGGAGTTCATTATTATTATTATTAATTGTGTATTAATTATTATGTATGCATATTAAAGTTCACTGCTGAAAGCAAGTTGAATAATTTGATAGTAAAATATTATGATCAAGTGATGAAATTTGATTATCTTTGGTTAGAGTTTCATCACAAAGTTTAATGACCTATTTTTTATTATTAAAATGCATTTATTTATTATTGTTTCCAGTTAGAATTGCTATGTGTATAATTTTAGGATGGAAATGGGTTGCACAATCTCTTTACCAAATTAGGGCATAAGACTCACTGAAAATACTAAACTAAAAAAGAAAGTTAAGATTGAAAATGAGATAGAAAAAAAATCAAACTATAAGTCATTTATAGTGAGAAAAATATAGAAATTAATAATAATAAAAGGGCTAGGCCTTTTTGATGAAAAAATTTAGAAAGGTAAAAAATGAAAAGTGAACTATTAACCCATGCATATATATATATATCGAGTATAATGGTTAGGCTTCACTATAATTATGGGGGATCTTTTTCTTTGGGTGCATGACATAACTATGTATGCATGTGAATTAAACCATGTTGACATATTCACATGCAATTATAAACACTAATAGATCCCTTTAGATAAATATTCGTCACAAAATTTGCCTAATTGGATAAATATTAAAATCAACGTGAAACAGATACAGTAATCTAAGTACAATATACCTGGTCTTTGGTTTGATATGCTTTATTGTCTCCTGTTTATTACATTGATTATCTTATTTCTGTCTTGCTGAGCCTTATCTAAAGCTGACTGATCTAAGTTGGCACAATTAATGTTAAGAAAGGACTTTATCGAAAAGCATTTCCTTTGTTAAATCTTAATCTCTCTACTCTTAACACAAAAATCATTTCATCATTAAGTAATTAACAAATGAATATAACAACAAAGAGTAGAATCTTGATATTTACATTATTTCTGTGATTAATTTTAAATATCAAATATAGTAATTTTTATTAAGCTAAATAATGTGATAATCTTTATCATCATAAAATTTATTTTGGGTTCCTATTTTTCAATTTTAATGTATGCATGTGATTTGAAATATGATCAATTATTTAATTACTAGCTTTAAATGAATAAAATTTTTTATTCTTCTATGGTTTTTTGGATATGGTATGTGTCATATAGTGAAGTTAATAGTAAAATGTTATTGATGTATGCATTTTCATTTACATACATAGAATGGAATAATAGAGACAGTCATGCCAATCTCATTTATGCTTTAATAAAATTATTTTCATATGATCTAATATATATTAACATTTTAAAAGTAAGATTAAACAGGTATGCAATTGTTTTTAATAAATATTAGTTTGTATATCTATCTGGCCAAAGTTGCATTCTGTCTACTATTTTACATAAATAATTGTCCCATTTACAGTATTTTTTTCTATCCATATTCTAGTAAGTTAAATAAATAAGTACATAAATTATATAGAGTGGCTTATATGTTTGAAATATTGATTTCTCACAGTTATTTGATTTGTAATGTATAATTTGATATGTGTGGCCTATGTTATTCACATCATTCCTCCAATAGCAGCATTTAAAATATTTAGCTCTTATATTGCGAAAAAAATGAAGACCCATTACAGCATGTGTATTATAATATAAATCTTACTAACGATAGTATACTCATGTAATTATAAATTCATTAGACTGCATTTCATTTACACATTTATTCCTTAAAATAAATATTCTAATTTTCAGCTTGTATTTATCCTGACTTAAATTTGGATATGAATAACAATAATATTATTCATATTTCTTTCAAAATTTGTTTGCTTCATATATTTCTATTTTATGTGATAATATCGGGATTCATACACACACACATGTTTAAATGAATTTATATCTTTGTTTTTTGTTTAATGTTTGTTTTTATAAATTAAATTTTAAACAATTGATTACTCTTAACTAATTTATAATTGATTTTACTCGGTAAAAATGGAAAACTTAAATACTGAAGATAAACATTTCTTAATGTATAACTGCAATGCATTTGTTTTAAATTAATAATGATTTATGATGAATAATTTTTTTATTGTTAAATTTGACTATATCAGCATACTTTAATAGTTGAAAGTCTATAAATTGAATAAACAATTGAATGGTTTAATGCTCAAGGGTTCATAAAAAATTTGAACACGAAAAGTAACCGACTTGAATTGTGATTCATGGATCTTGAGCTGCAAAGTTCGCAATCACATTAAACCTGTCAGGGCAATCTATAAATTGCAAGCATTAAATTTAAATATTTTTAATATGCATTCTTGTATATTTTAACAAATATTTATAAATATTGCATAATTAATTAAATTATACAACTTGTCAGTAGTATAAATTACAAAATCTTAAATCTGTATAAACCGATGTAATAAACAAATAAGAAGAATTCAACAAATAATTAGCAAATGCTATATCTAAATTATTATTTTTTTTATATATCTTACTTTCATCTTTAGTATAGTTTTATTTATTTATTTGTTAAGTGTTGAGTATTTAACTTACTCTTCTGTAACACTTTCTATACATTCATTTCTTCAACACACCACATTTTGACAATAGAGATATATGGTAAAACATCTTCATTTGTAAAGTTAAAGCACAAATCAATTTTCAGTTAAATATATAATAATTTATATATTTACGAATAATGCAGATAGTGGCTTGGTTAATCCATCATTAGAACAAGCTTTGACCCAGTTTTAAATTTCTGAGGTAACTCCTTTAATCTCACATGTTTATTAATTTTATCATCTTTTAATATAGATTTTATACCTGTTTTATTGAAATGGCTGTTGATTGGCATATAATCCTTATTGAATTATTAGTTATAATAATTTTCTTATTAAATATTAATCACATTAAGATATATTGAAGACAGAGATTTGGCTGTCTAACAAGCATATCAATTGAAATAGTTCTAATTATAATGATAATAAAAGACATTAATGTTTAATAAAAATTACAATAATAATAAAAGTTATTATTAAAATAAAAAATAAGACTTACGGAGAAAGATATTCTGTCAACCAGTTTTGTTTATCTGAATTCATACTAAGTCATTATATACATCTTTTTTTTTAGAACATTTGTATGTGTTTTGTAGAATCTTCAGCATTTTAAATCATGAAAAATATTTAAGTTTTTTTATAAATAATTTATACAAATTTCTATTGTAATTTTTTCATTTATTTTACTAAACTGTTATTTGTTAAAAGTTAATATTGAGTTTAATTTTTAAATGAAACTTACGTGCATTTATATGTATTCACATACAAGTTTTGTTTGGGGAGTATTTATGTTGTATCACGTGGTATATCTTAATAATTTTTTTTTTTTTTCCAAATTGATGAAAACTGAAAAAGTTCTTCAGTCAAAAATATTAACTAAATTTTAATCTTTTATATTGACTAAGTTATTTTTACTTTTTTCCTCTTCAATCATTCAGCTATTTAAATATTTTCTCTCTCTGAATTTGGATTATATATTATTAGTGTGGCTGTTATGATGTTGTTACATACAACTTATTATTATTCAACAATTTCAAGGTTTGCAATGCTATGACATTTTAAGTTTATAGATTTCTAATATTAAAACTAATGATGACACTGAATTGATTCAAAAATTTCATTTATGTGACTACTTGAAAACTTGATTAAAATATTTTTAAAATTTTATCTCAAAGATGTTTTGCATTGCGAATATTCTTTATATCAATAATTGTTTTGAAAAAGTCTGATAGTACAAAGTTTACTTTGCTTGTATTAAATATGTACTCCCTAAGTGGGCTTTAAAATTCAAATTATACAGCATTAAAAGATAATATAAATTTTGACATTAATATGGATATCTCTATATTAGAACCTTCAGTTATCAAAAATACTTCTGTCATGCATTAAGGCATTGTATCTTCTTGACAAAATGCTTGTTATCTCATTCCATCTCAGATAAGTTCTCTTATGAAATCAAATCTAAGAATGCTATGAAAAACATTGTTTTAAACATTTTCTCTAACATTAATATCACTGACATTACCAATTCATCCATGCTATTTAATTTTAAGATTTCCTTCACCTTTATTTTTTGAAATTAGCATTACAAATACAATTCTTGTGATTTTGCATATGACAATGTTTTTGTTTGTCATCATAAAAAATCATAGACTCTATATTCTCAGATGAATACTATCTTTCCTCATTCTTGCAAGAAGGTTGAGTTTAATACAAGCAGTATCGTACTGTTATTTAACTAATGCTATTTGTCCATGCTCTGTGTTAATGAATGTGAATTAATGTTGCATCATTTGACAGACATACTGTGGGATTTTTTTCTAATAAAAAGTAGTCTTTTTAATTTTCTATCAGCAATATTTGATAGATATGACCACATTTGTAGTTTCTATTCTATGATATCTCTAAAATTATATTTCACTTTTTGGGGGTAATTCTTCATTGGAAATTTTTACATCCAGTCATTTCTTAACAGTTTTTTGTAGCTTTCAAGTATTAAGAATCTTCCTCTTGCCTTATTCTTCTTTCACATTTGCATATAATCCTAATAAATGTGTACATTTATTTAATTTCAGTTATAATTTCTGTGCTGTTCCAATTGGCTTTTATTAAAGTTACATAACTATACAGTGCAATTGCAATATCATTTTATTTGTATCATGAATAAAATGAAGTAAAAACTGTCGTTTCTAATTTGTAAAATAACTTTTATCTACTTTTAGTCTGACGTTGAAAGAGCCGAGCCTAAAAATTTTGTTATTAAATGCAAATCTAATTAATACAATATGAATGCACTAAATTATTCAGAACTTTCATTATATAATTTATGTAAGTATATTAAATTGATTAAATTAAATAATGTGAAAGAATCTGTGATATATAATTGAAAAATAAAATAATAATAATAAGATCAAAATAAAGTTAATTATTACTGATATTAACTAAATATCAAAGTGAACAATAATAACCAAAAAACAAATTTCTCTACATTTTGTTTATTTATATAATTTATCTTAGTAAATTAGGTATTGTAGGAAAAATAAAAGCAAAAAACAATTAAAAAAAAGAAATGTTACTTTAATTATATAATTATATGCACAGCTACTGTGAGTTTTATTTTTATTTTTTGGCTTTTTTAGACCAAACATTCAGAGCTCATTTCTTTCTTTATCACCAAATGGGAAGAAGCTAATTAACTTTCAAATACAATAAATAGGTGAATCTTGCATGCTCATTGTAAAAATGGTTAAAATAATTTACATCAACATAATGAAAGTGTTATATTCCGTAATCAATTGAAACACTAGGCGATTGCTTATATTATTGAGAATTATTTACAGATACTCATTTAATTTCCAAAGTAGTATATTTAATGATTGAGGGAATTATAGCAATTAGTATTTTATTTAACCACAACTATATAGAATGAAGTTGGAATTACAACATGATGTTAGGAAATGTGGATTACTCAATATTTATTGGTTTCTAATTCTGAAGCATTATGGGTTATTTGAGAAATAATGCCATATGCATGCTTGAGTGAGAGTTCAAAAATTGAATTTCTAAATCTTTGGCAGAATGTAGAGAGAAGTGTTTAGTCTGATTGGTCTTGCATTATTCTTCTGGAAACTAGATATAGGTTACTCTTAAGAATATATAACATAGGCTGTGGAATTTTATCAATTCATTATCGGTAATATATACCAAAATTGGTACTGTATGGAAGTAATCGCATAAATGATTTTTACTGCTGATTAAATATATAACATTTAGGAATATAAATACTTTACAGAACAATAGAGTCCTAGTAACATATTAGGATGTGATTGCTCTGCAAAGTATTTAAGAATATCTGATAGAGGAACTAATGCAAATAACAGTGAATCAACTACATGCCTAATGCAGTCTTTCAGAAGTTTGAGCGTGAATGTTCCAATCTCTATTCACTTGTGGTAGGGATTGCCATTGAATACACCTTGCAATAAGATTCTCATAACAGCAACAATATATACTTCATCTTATTTCAGAGCTATTTACTGAAAGATTGAGTATTCAATGGGCACCAGATGTTACAAAAGCTTCATCTTCAGGCTGGATTCTGATTTTTGCCTTCATTAGTGAAATCTCGGATTCAAAATAGGGTGGAGATATCTGCTTTTGAAATCATTTAAGTAATCATAAGAGAGGGCAATTTGACTGTGATGTTGGCATTAGCCTTTTTAAATGAGTTAACCTGAGTTTAAGATCATCATTCTTTCAGATTTCAGGTCATTAGTTTCAATAGTATAATGGGGCAAAAGTTGGTTATTAAATGCATTAGTTATAGCTTTGAATCTTGTTTTTCATTAATGTAGTTAAAAGCCACAAATTGTTCCAGAAATGGGGATTTTATAGCACTATACTATATGATGCTAATGGGTTAATCAAACTTATAGTAGATGGCTATAGAGAAAAGGTGACTACTCTTGGTCCATAGCATTGTGATTAAGACATACACTTATACAATGATCTAGGATTAAAAAAAAAATTGGCAGAATTTTTTTAGTCAATGAAAAATTTTTGAAGCAAATATTTGTTTATTTATACTGCCCACAAACTACTTAGTTAGCCATTTAATTATTAATTGATAAATATTGTAACAGATAATTAGCTACAAATAAATCTTTACACTGCAATAGGCTATTTAAGGCTACTTATCTTTTCTCTAATTCACTTTTACTATTTGCTACTCCACTATACCTGGCACTGAATATCTCAATTTCTTTGACAACCAATGGCTGACCTATTACTTTGATTCTGCTGCACACATGGAACTAGTTATATATGGTTCTACTATCACATCTCTTTGAAAATATCTAAGTGCTTATAGAATTGATGTTGAAATTTAGATATTGAATATACTTAGCAATATTGAATTTTTTAAATATAACATGAAGTACATATTAGATGACTTTCTTCATTCCCATTTGTTCTTATATTTTTCTGAAATTCATGTATGATTTCTTATATTTTTCTGAAATTCATGTATGATTTACTGATATTTAGATTTTATGTATATATTACTTATTTATTCACACCTGGAATATATTACATCGCTTTTTTCTGATTAGGAAATTTATATATACAGTATTAAATGTTATAACTATTAAAAATAAAAAGTTTAAATACAAATTCTATGTAATTACAGTATTAATTTTATCATATAGATACAGCATAATTTGTATTCCAATTTATTGTAGTAGAATGTGTGTGAGTAGGTACAGTTTTTTGGGTTTATTCATGTGTGTAGTCACTTGTTATTATTATTATTAAAGCATCAAAGTTTTGTCTAGTCTTACCCCTGCCATCATCTGGATGATATGAATATTTTGATCGCTGTTTCTAGAATTACTATCAGTAAATAGTTTAGAAATTGCTACATAATTAGACATACATGCAAACAAATTGTGGTAGATAATATGGTTCAAACAACTATATACATGTTGAGACATAAAACTAATTCAACTTGAACTGCTACATAGTTAGATATACATGCAACCCAAATTGTGGTAGGTAAGATGGTTCAAACAAGTATATACACATGTTGAAATTATCTCTTGAATATCAGATATTTTAATGTATTTATTTTAAAATGCTATGATGAAATACTACCAATTAGGATCAAGTTTTTTTTTTTTTTTTTTAAACACTTGCTAAAGGAGCTGTAGTAAAACCAGTAATACTTTCTTTTACTTGAAAATGTATGTTCTTAAATAAAAGTAAAACGGTCTTTAAATGGGTCAAAGATCACACCAGAGAAACTAATAAAATACTGATTTGTGAGATTTTTTCTCTCATGTAGGTGAGAATATCCATTTATCACTGAATAATTGGAAGACTTGAAGAAAAAGATTTTTTAATACTTGGGCACTCAACAGAAGAATAATTATTTCAGAGCATGTAATCAGTATAGAAAAATGGAAGTTGGGAATTAACAAGGAGGGATTAAAATATACAACTGAAAAAAAAACACACACACACACAAAGATATATATGACTGAGAAAACAAATAGGTCTCATTGAAAGAACTCAGAGGCTGATATGGAATAGGGTTGGACATATTTCTAGAAGATATGGCAATAGATAGGTCATCAAATTCTTAGCTAGATTGTAAGAAATTGTAAAAATTACCTGAAGCACATGTGAGATAGATAGGTAAGTAAATTTGGTAGATTGTTGTGAAGCTATGGATCTGAGAAAGTGGTTTAAACTTGAGAAATATTTTCATTCTGCAGTGGATGATGAATTGGATGGGTAGGTTAGTTGACTTTGGATAAACTATCTGAAAGCAATAAATTGTTTGACTTGTTTTATGTGTCAAAAATCTTGAATTAAGAATTTTTCCATGATATTAAATAGCTGCTTTGATCTTTTACTAAATAAAAAAATATATATCTAAAAATTTATTTCCCTTTTTTTTTTTTAGATTGAGGATCTTTATGAAGATTTTCACATAATTAAACTCCCATTATTAGATCATGAAGTGCGTGGAAAGGATCAAGTGATAGAATTTTCAAAGTATTTGCTGGAACCACATCAACCTCGGTGATCAAAAAAGAACCCCCAGAATCTCAAATAAACACACGAGCATATACATATGTGTATAAATGTGCATATATATATATATGCATATACTATGCTATGTTTTTTTTTTTTAAGTGTTTGATGCGTCATTGTTTATATTTCCAATTTTTAAAATTTTTTATAAATCATGACCAATAAAAATTTAAATATTTTATATGTGTTTGCATATATATATATATTTGCACACATACACGCAATGTACATTTACACAAATTTTATATATCAATGTTAGGGGGGATGGGTGTTTGCAATTTTGTATTTAGAAACTATCAAGTTCTATACTTTTTTTTTTTTTGAGAAATCACTTTTATAATAATAATATTCTATTATAAAATTAATGAAATTGGGCATTTTCAAACTTTAATGCAATAATAATAATAAAATGGTTTATTGCTAGGGCATTATAAGAAGTTCGAACGGCGGAGCCATGATTCATGGACTTTGAGTACCCGAGTTCATCATTTTACCGCTGCATTAAACCATGCAGGGCTAAACTTTAATAAGAATTATATTTATGATTGAAACAATTTACAAATAATTTAAACAATTTATTCTTTAAGCCTAATTTTTAAAAAAATCACTTTGATATTAAATATCAAATTATTAGAAGTTAAATAATTGCCTTTTTTGCGGTTTCCTCTCTGTCATGTAATAAAAGGGTCAATAATCTAAAAACATAGTAAAAGTAAATTAGAACAGAATCGCCAGCTAGCATTTGCAGTAATAACATCTGATCATAACTTACTGATCACATTTATTCAATTTAATTCTCACACAGTGTCCTAGTATGCAGTTTAGTGCAGTGACAAAATGGATTCAAAATTTGAAGACATAACTGTAACTAACTGTCAGTCTTATGATTTTCCGAGTGACTAATTGTTTATTTTTTTTATATTGGCACGTCTTAAATTTGCATTTTTAAAAACCCATAACATTTTTTTTAATTATGGTATCAAGATTTTGAATGCAATTGTTTGTCATAAATATTTTTTAATTAAATTTTTCTTGCTTGCAAAAGTTTTGTTTTTAACTTTTCATTTGGCACACACTAATGCATTTTCTCAAAAGAAATGGGGGTTTCTTTATCTTCTACTCGAATTTGCTGCAAAAATAATACTACAGTATGTCATTTACAATATTTATTCATTTTTTGGAATAAGCTTTTTTTATCTTTTTTTTTTCCTCCCCTTCATTTTAAAAAATAAATTTTTGAAGTATAGGGAGTTGTTGTTGTTCATAATTATTCATAAAAATAATTTTTATGTATTATTCAAATAAACAATAAAAACATATATATTTTATTGCTTGTTATATTCTGTAAAAATAACCTTGTAAAAATATATAATTCTACAATAAGCAGTAGCGTTTATTATGTTTCTAATGTCTTTATCTAGGACTTAAAATTTTTTAATAATTACTACTTAAAGAATATATTTTTTGGTGACCTACTAAAAATCTTCACGTAATCAAGTAAGTAGAAAATGACATTTTACATGCCAGAGACTTATGATCTAATTTATATTAAGCTCATGGTTAGTAGATCATGAAATATTTTCAGTATGCAGAATAGGAATACAAAAATTTAACTATCCTTAAATTAGAATGAATAATTTAATTGCATTTTAGAGATTATTATTGTAAAAACAAATCTACATTATTGTTGAAAATATTTAAAAACTTTTGTACTTACACTAAATATGTGCATGTGTGTATATGTATATACACCAAATGTTTTTTGTCTTATGCATAAGGTAAGACAGGAAATAATTCACATGAAGCAAGAATATGCTTGGAAAGGATATGCTGTTTGCAACTGAACACAAAGTATTTTCTAAAGATTAATTGGCAATCTTTATGTTTCACTTAGTCATTTACTGACCAATAATTGAAGAGCTTTTAGTTTAGGCTATGGGATGATTACCTGAAACAAATCCTAGATTTGCTTAAGAGTTCCTCTGTTCGTTGAAAAATTTACAAGTTTCACTTATATTTCTCTTAAATTACTATACAATATTTTGTTAAAATATATATGTATATATTTCTTTTTATGTAAAATATTAAAGATTTATCTTAAATAAAATAACAGAAATTGAAAATGTAAAAAAAAAAAAAAAATTTAATTGTAAGAAAATTGAAAATTTTATTATCATTGTAGGTGATGCTATTATTATTTATTAGAACTGAGGAGAAAATATTATTATTAATACTGATATAGATTGTTGAATTAGATGTAATTGACCTACATTATAAACCATTTTTGGAAACGATCATATGAATGATGTTCTTTTTGGATCAGATAATTCAAAATAATTCATCATCTTGATTATATATATATATCCATATAAAGAAAACTCCTAAAAATGTAAATATGAAAAGTTTAAAGCCAAACTAGTCAATAAATACTCGATTACACCAAATTCAAAATTAAACAAGAACAGCCAAAACTAAAAAAAAAAATAATTCTTTACAATAACGAATCGCTAGACTTGTTTAATTTTAAATTTAGACTAATTGAGTTATGCATATACAGGTATGTAAAGGTGTGTGCCTTTATTTAAATATATATGTACACATTTGTATATTTATTATTACATGTAATATAAATAAACATTTAATAATTAGAAAAGTTTGCATGTACATATATATACACACACATGTACACAAGCACACTTTAACAACAAAAAAAATTATTAAAATATATGTTTATAAATGATAATGATTATAATAATTGAACTTTTCTTCTGAATATTACTATCAAGATATTGTAAAAAAAAAAAAAAGTAATCCACACTAATTTTAAAAGGAGTATTGTTTTTAAAAAAAATATTGAAATAATAAAATATATGTAGAAGTATTTTTATACTTATGATTTTTTTTCTCTAGTTAAAAAAAAAAGAAATGAATAAACAACTGGGCTCCTATTATACCAGACCACTTAGAAAATTTAACATAATATGTAGAAATGATTGACTAAAGTTTATTAATAAAGTCTAGTCTCACTAAGATCATATGATATTTTAATGGCTCCGAATAGTTCAAGAAACTCTAACATAGCTGCTTTATTCCAAAGGAAAACAGTTCCATTTTGCAATTAAGAGAAAACCAATCTAAAAACTGTTATTCTATGAACATAGAAATTCAATAGATATGTTTACAGCATATGCTTAAATTAAAGGAAGTGAATTCTGTTTCCAAGACATTTAGAAATAACTTTTACCCAAATTTCTGCTTTTCAAGAATACATTGGCAAGAAATAAAAGCTAGTAGTCTTTCAGGTGTCTCTATAAACAAAATACCCTTAAGCTCGTAGATTGTGCAAAAGAAAGTATCTATTAAGAAACTGGCACAACCTTGTAACTGATAAAGGAAATCACTAAAAAAAATTCTAGATTAAAATTACAAAAACAGCAAGCTGAAGAAAAGAATATAGTTCACCTAATATTAATTTCAATATTGGGTGATTGCATTCCAAAGTTAAAGTATCTAAATTATTTAATACAATGTGCAGTAGATTGTTAGAGATGAAAAAATAAGATTAATATCAAACCAAATTTGTGATTTTGTATTTCTTGGAAGCATTTGATCCTTAAATATATAGAGCCAGTCATACAAAATGAGATTCGCCATTAAATGTTTAATATCAACAAACTCTGGTTTACTCATTGCTGACTCATTTGGCAAAGCTAATCTTTTTAATATTGGTTTCTGTCTTCATTTACTGTTTCACTGTTAAATAATATTAGACCTTCCATTAAACCAATATAACACTATCATAATACAGTGAATTCTCAATCAATCAGATGTACATATATTTTTTCTCGCTCATCATATCTTTTTTTGGATCCCAATACATTTTTTCTATCTATCATTTTTGTAGTATTTATTGCTGACAAGTCTTACTCCATTTATGCAATATGTTTCCATTTTTTTAAAAAAAATCTGAATCATCATTTTTATTTTCTTAAATAAAATAATAAGTGCTAATCATATTTTTCTTAATTTTTATAAATTCAATATATAATAAATTGGGGGGGGGGGGGTTATACTTTATATCAAAGCTCTTAAATTTATTATAATTATGTTGCAAGTTTGAAATATTTAAAAAAGAACTTTGCTCTTTAACCATTTCTTGCTATTACAATTCTTTTTTTAAATGTTCTTATTTTGTTTGCAATTTTCTATTAAAAATCTTAATATTTTAACTGATAATTGAAGCATTAAAACTTGTTATAAGCAAATAATTGTCAGTTTGTTTTTTACTTTTACAGTAATGATTAAGTAAGAATATATTTTTTTAAATGTAATAATTATATTGAAATATTAACTTAGATTTTTTAAGCATAGTATAGTTATTGTATTAAAATAATATACAGCACATATATATTATGCTTTTTTATATAAGAGCAGCGATCACTCATGACTATTCTAATACAAAAATTATTCTAGCGATGAGTTTTGTGATGACTACAAATCAATGAGAATATCACGTATATGTCTACATATAGAAAATACTAGTTCATTTTTGTATTTATTTGATATTTTGCAATGCTATCTTTTAAACTTCTTCAGAACTTTTCTTTTTGAAATACTTAATACCATGCTTAATTGAAACTCTTCAATATATTCTATTCCCTGCCGTATATATATATACTTTATAAATGAAAAGACTTTAATTACATTTGAGTTGTGCTTAAAGCTAACAAGTAAACTTTACTTTATGCATATTGTATTCCGTGAATGAATTATTAAATTGCTTATCTATATTCTTTAATAGGTTTACATTTTATAATTTTTACATATTTTTTTTGATCCCCTGACAATATATCGTGAGTTCATTGTATACGATAAGAAATTTTGAACATATCTTAATTTCCATTACTTAAGAAGAATTTATGAAATGGAAAGATAATATTAAGTAAGATATAACTCTGTTTCTTTTTTCAACTAAAGATCTGCATTGTTGTTAATAATTCAATGATCTCAGAAATGTTTGAGAGTCTGTTCTGAATTGAGATTTGTAGCCATTTGTAATAATAATTTACTGGTCTTAATTTTTACAAATAGCTTGAATATAATTAAAAAAGAGAAATGTCATAAATGAAGTATTTAATAGTATTCAAGAGTAAACCACTGTTTTTGTTTGAAATATTTAAATAAGTAGATGGCAATTAGAATTATGAATAAATTTGTTTTTGAAATTCATATATTTGTTTTTCCCCATTTCAACCCCAAAATAAATAAAAAAAAATTGATCCTATTGTGATATTATCAATATTATAGAAAAAAAAAAAAAATTATATGCATTGGAGCATGTTAATGTTTACATATTTGCAATAAGGAAGCCATTATCCTTATTTCCATATCACTTTAACTGTGTTAAACATCTAGAGTATTATATAAAAGATGTTTTGCAAGTAAATTATTTTCAGGCTAGATATTCTGTGAACTAGTTGCAATTTCTTTTCATATTAACCTAAATATATTACTGACTGTATTAAGTATAAAACCAGCTTATAAAAATTATTATAATAATGAAGCTTTATATTTCGATAATCTTGATTATATTCTTATATATTTCTATGGCTTCTATAAGTATGAAAACCTGGTCAATTGAATCATAAAAGGCAAGTTTTTGATATCTCAAGTTTTTTTCATGGATCATCAAAAATCTTTGCCAAGATATTTATTCAAAAACAATTTGGATCACTGAAAGGTTAAATCTATGGCATTTTATCTTATTAAGAGCACATGTTACAAAGAATCACATGAAATGGTATGGTCTCAATATTGATTGTGTAGATGTATTTTCATCTGCTAGATCTTAAACTGAAAATGCAAAACTTTTAATGATTGATTCAGTTATAAAACTGCCACAATATTCTGTATTGGTACTGATCTTATTGACTATTTATATTTCCATTTTCTAGTCTTTAAATACTGGAATGACTAATTGAGA
This sequence comes from Epiperipatus broadwayi, assembly GCA_028023455.1. Lineage (NCBI taxonomy): Eukaryota > Metazoa > Onychophora > Udeonychophora > Euonychophora > Peripatidae > Epiperipatus > Epiperipatus broadwayi. The sequence goes on from JAQFVV010000096.1 coordinate 4,914,583, forward strand.
ATTGTAGATTTCTTTCCAAAATGGCGATTTATCTTAATAGTAATACTACTACTGACTAAATTTATAAATTCTTTGTTTAATCTAATATATCTTAGTACAGTATTCATTGACAACAGATCTTTTGTTTTTTGACAATGATTTTTCAATTTATTATTCAGTTTAAAGATGGGGGGGGGCAAATGTGGGAGAGATCGTGTGGAGGAAAAAATAAAGGTAATTTACAGAATGGTGGATAATTTCAAAGAGTCATTTTATTTATAATTAGCGGCTATAACCTTAAGATCATGCACCCACTCTTATCTTCAACCTACTTTTTAATTATATGGGAGAATCTAAAGCATTTTGATTTGAGAGCATAAGGCCATTAAATACCTCGCGGATTAAGTTCACAATTGCTATTACTAACATTCACGAAATCTTTCGATTTACGAGCCAGTGTTGAGATCTTGTGCTTAGAAATCTTTTAAGACAATATAAAGTTGAAAAAAAAAAAATCTTGTTTGGAAATTTGGATTGTTCTTTTGCTTTAAAAAATAAGGGGGATAAGCCATTGTATTATGACTAAATCTATAAACACTAATAAATTGAGATACTGCCAAATCTAGCGCTCGTTATCACTTGTCTGACAGCCAATCAGATGTCATGGATAGCTGTCCAAATAACATCCAAACTTAAACAGACAACAAAGATTTTACAAGAAAAGGACGGCCACCCTTTTCTTTCTATATACCTAAGCCAGTCTTAAGTTTGAAAGCTTGAAGCTTTAAATATCTTCACAAATAACTCGCTGAGTCTAAATCATAAATGTACAATGCGAAATAGTGATTTACTACGTAGTTTTTAAAATACATAAGCAGTAAAGTAAATAATGTTTTAATTTGTGAAGTGCAGATAGTTGAAAATTGAGATACTGCCAAATCTCTAGTGCTCGTTATAACATCTGACTGCCAATCAGATGTCATGGATAGCTGTCCAAATAACATCCAAACCTAAACATACAACAAAGATTGTACGAGAAAAGGGCAGCCACTCTTTTTCTATATATCTAAGCCAGTCATAAGTATTTAAGTTTGAAAGCTTGAAGCTTTAAACATCTTCACAAATAACTCACCGAGTCTAAATCATAAATGTACAATGCGAAATCCTATGATTTACTACGTAGTAGTTTTTAGAATACATAAGCAGTAAAGTATGTAAATAATATTTTAATTTGCGAAGAGCAGATAGTTGAAAATTGAAATAAATTGAGATACTGCCAAATCTCTAGCGCTCGTTATAACACTTACCTGACAGCCAATCGGATGTCATGGATAGCTGTGCAAATACCATCCATTTTGCAATCCTTCCAGCCACCATATATGCGAAAACTTTATATAATTGACATTACCACTATTGGTCAATAATTATTTATGATCGTTACACTTTCTTGTAAATAGTAGTCTTACTCTTGTATTATTCCAACTATCTGGAAATTCACTCTTCTGTGCCATCTTATTAAAACATGATAATAGGTTTAATTTTTCCCTATTTCCTAAATTCATCACCATCTTTGCTACCATCCATCTAAACCTCTTGCCTTTTCACTTTCTTCCCTGCCTCATTCAATTCATTTTCTGTAAACCTAATATTTCTACTACTATATACTTTCATGTTTATCACCGTCCTTCACATCTTTTCTATATCCAATACATATTTAAGCTCTAATTCTTCTCTAGAGTTGCACTCTATTCTGTCATCATCTAGTAATGCTATTTTCCCCCTATGTTCCTTTTAATGTATTTACAAAATTTTTTTACTCCCATCTCTTCCACTTTTTTAATATCCTCCAACAATTTACTGGGTAATTTCTTTGTCTCTATAATTATCTATTTTATCCAACTTATTTTTTTTTTCAAATACTTTTCCCATTTAACATTAACATCTTTTTCATTTTCTTCGTTCTTAATAACACACATATTCTCTGCAGGCTTTCCCCCTCTCTTTTACTAACTTTGCTATTACTTTTTTCTTCTGAATATTCTCACCTAAAACTCTATTTGCCACTTTTTTTACTTCACCATACCAGTCCTTATATTCAACCCCAACCAATGCTTCCATGATTTCTTTGACTTTTATTTTATATTCTAATTTATTCTTATCATTTCATTCTCCATCCACATTTTTCACAATCCTTTTACTTTTATTTCTATTTTCCATCACATTACTAACCATTTCTATTATAGAAATTATGATCACTATTACATACTCCCTCTTCATTATCAAACACTAATTTTCAGTACTTTATTCATTCCCTCTTTCTCTATTAATACATAATCTATTGTGTGAAATATATTATTTCTAGACCATGTTTATTGTCCCTCATAAATATTTGATAAATTTCCAATGCTCAAATTGATTCTCCGACAAAAATTCTTCTAAAGCTGTCCATTATTGTTATCTGTGTCATCAGTTTCTTCAATATGATCATTCATATCCCTCTATAATTATTCTCTTTTCCTTTTTTTTTTGAAACACTATATATTCTTAACTAGCCTTCTACTTCATTATAGTTTGACTATCTTCAATGGCTATACATACTATAGCCACCATTTATTCTTGTCTTTTCTAATCTTATCTCAAACCACAAACATTCTTGACATTTAACAGTGTTTAATTTTTTTGACATAACTCCTATACCCCCCCCTCTTCTTTTTCTTTTCCATTTATACCCTGCCATATCAAGTCTTCCAGTATAGGTTCTGCTTCTCTTAGATGAGTTTCCACTACTAGTATCTCAAGCTCTTTGTTTTTAACTGCTTTAATTCTAACCACTTTACTGGTTTCTTACCATCTTGCATATTCAAATATCCAATTTACCAAACTCCACATAGTAGTGCCAACCAAGCACAAGCCCCACAATCAGTGGATGCAGGAAGACCCATGCACAAAACCCCCATCTAGTGTCCACTCATTCAACATCAAGAAATAGTGATCATGTGATGTTGGTTTTATAACTATCCTGCCCATAGGATAATGGTGATTGTGGTCTTTGAAAAACCAATACTGAGTTCAGATTTATATGATTATACAAGCAAATGAGCTTGGGTTGGAAACATTATGGTGTTTACAGATAGAAAGAAAATAATAATAAATAAAATGTGAATAAAAATAAAATGATACAGCAATCCAAATTGTTAGAAGTTCAATAAAGATTGAAATAAATTAACTATAAAACAAAAACATACTTTATACAACTTTATATAAAAGTCATTGCATAATAGGATAAGAAGTGGAATTTATATATACTACTTTATATAATTTTCCATTTATTTATGAAGTTTTATAAGATATGTTTTTATTATTAAACTTTTATTGTATTTCTAATAATTTGAATTGCTGTCATAATTGTATTTTTATCCATGTTTTATTTATTATTACTTTTTTCCCATTATAAAACAATAGATAATGCTCTGGATGCAATACTATATTAACAGTTAAAACAATGTTTGACATTGAAAATGATATAATGTGCAGAAAAAGGCTTTTCTGTAGAATTATAAATATATTTTTTATTATTATTGTTATATACTGATATTTTTATTATTTGAATACAAATTTATATGAAAAAAATAGCTCAGTGAATTTTCTTTATTTCCATTTTTGATATTAATCATAATTATAGAGAATCATTTAATATTTGTTTATAAACAAAGCAAAGCAAAACACCACTAATAGTCTTCACCATCTTAAATAATTCTTGATTGTTTATCCTTGTAGCCCATCAAATTACCAGCAATAATCTCAGAAATGTCAATACTGGGAATGTAAGGTTCCAATAAAATATCGCTGTTAAAACTCATTTGGATCCCTTTAATATGACTTTTACCAATTAGTAAATCTTTTGAGATCTTATTATTGTCATTTTCTGCAAACAATATATTTTGTTTGTTACATTTTTTTAAGCTTTTAAACTAGAACTCATGTTTATGGGTGTTTAAACTATAGCAATTTATTATTTGATCCACAATATAAATTTATATTCTATTCCTCATTATCTGTATTACTTTAGTTAATACAATTTTTAAAATAGACATTTTGGTCAATGAATTTATTTGGCATTTGGATTTTTTTTAGACAATAATTATTATTAACATTATAAAAGAGCGAGTCTGTAGACATTTCAGTCAGCAATGACTTTATTAAAACCTTCAGCTATGCCATTGTCTGCATAGATTTAATAAGTATATATTTCATAACTTGTATTTTGCTACAACTACAGAAGTCAGAGACCATCAAATTCCATTTCTGAAAAAGGTAAGTGTAGCAACCATGAATTGTTCTGAATCGGCTAAAAAAAAAAAAAATTATTTAGAACTTTATAAAAAGTTTATTTTTTATATCATAATTTTTTGCTTGCCTGAAAGATTTTTTCATTGAGTATTCTAAAGAATTTATCACAAATACATCGCTAAATAAACATAAAAAAAATTAGAGTAGAAAGCTTGAGCTTTTAGCATATAAAAATGCCAAGATAACTGACAATTTATATTTATAGGGAAAATCCCATTGTTGATTTGAGAGTTTTGGATTTATGATTTTTTCAGATTTCAAGAGATTTTTTACTTCATTATAACAAAACTTTGTGAAAATAGAAAAAAAAAAATTGCTTACTATGATTAGACAGCAATATTTATTAAATGTTTTTATTTTATTTGTAGATATGTGAACAAATTCATTTATTGTAAAAGATTAAAGATCACATTTGAAATTTTGTTTTAACAATAGAAGGATTAATAATATTCTACATGTATATACATTGCTAATAAATTCAGTATTCACATAACTATATGATCTTCTATGATATAAATACCAAGACTAATTTTGTATTTAAATAAATTAGATTCTATTGAAAAGATGTGGTGCTGAGATGTTTATAACTATCAAAAAAAAAGATGAAAAAATGTGTTTACTACACATAGCTATTGTGAGACAATGGATATGTAAAACTTGGCTTGGAGTTCCTTTTCTGATTTTATCAACTTTCAATGGATTACAAAATAAATTCAATTAGGAACAATATATATATACAGATATAATTCATCCAAACCACTTAGAACACTTTTAGGCAAAACTCTTTATATATATATATATAAAAGAGTTTTGC